>SSHR01000821.1:0-80720 GCA_006518225.1 Fusarium neocosmosporiellum | reverse complement strand
ACTTTTTGAGACCCACTGTAGTCCTGAACAAACGATGTCACGATGAGGAAGTAACATAGACCTGCCCATATTAACGTGCATGTATTTCGCTCTGTTCTATCCAACACAAGCTGAAATTCCTCGCAGCTGGTCTTTTTCTTCACAGAAATCTCATACTACCTGGCGTGAGGTTTCAGCCTAGGCATAACCCATAATTAAAGATAACCAGTCAAGGTTTCATAACAGAACTTAGTAGTCGCCGGAGCTCGGTTATTATTATTATCTACAATGACGAGTCCAAAGGCTGGCACCCTCGCCGTTTCCCCCATTCATCCCAGAGAGAAAACAAAAAGAATAGGGCAAAAAGATGACACATACAACAGCGGGTATTCGCTAGTCGTCACCGACCTAACTACTAATCCGCCCCTTACTAGCTTGACTCTGGGAGAGCAGACGGGATCCCGTATTTTCTAGTAGGTATGGTCGTATGTGGCTGATTATCGGGGTGGCAAGCTCATGCGTTTCCCCGGTGGCCTGATGCCTGAGTAGCCACGAACAGCCAAGGAGTATTGCTTCAGATACAGTACGAAACTAGATCAAAACTCAAGAGGATACTGAAGTAAAGGAGCCTTCAACAGCTCAAATTCGCAGAAAGTGTTTCCAAACAGAGTACCGCATAACATGGTGGGTGGGTAAACTATCACCAGGGCAGCAGCCATTGACCAGTGCGTCATTGAAATCATAGAATCTTCATATGTATGTGTTTGAACTCGATAGATTCCCTACAGATGATCAGAAACCATTGCATTATTGGCAAGAGGGTAAAGTGCGAGGATGATTTACAGTTAGACTTGCAGATGAACCAGCGGCCACACACAGATACCCTGCGTCCTCTATGAGGGGGAAGATGAAAACACCCCTTGAGTCATATCAAATTACATATGTGCCAATCGTGGTAGAGTCAGTTCACAAGGTCCTCCACTATGATCAAGGTTGTTGAAGAGGCAGCAAGATAATGTACCAAGGTTGGTAGGTCGGCAGAGGTTTGACCTCTCTGGGGGACGCTTATCAATGTCTCCAGTGCCTAAGATTGGGGCCCAACAGATGAAAATTTCTACCAAAAGTACTGTTCACCAATTATCACGTTCACAATCAGGTATTTCACTGAGTCAATGCCATCTCAGGACATGGCAGAAACTCCATCTCCCAGCTCAAATCGTAGCACTAATGCCCCCTAAAAGCCCCCTGAAACTTCAGTGTGCCCAAAAAATGACCTGGCCAATCATGGAGCAGCGCTTCATCAGCCAATGAACGCACATGGATGGGTGGATCATCGCGCTCAAGTCGCACGGTGTGGGTCTTGGCAAAACTTGGGCGTTGCGTCTAACCCGACTGTTCAACATTTGCACCTTGGGATCCATGGATACGCCAGGCGCCTTCTCGAACCCTTCTAGCGCTCGACTGTGCATCACCTCTGCTTCTTCATGCCTGCCTAAATATGCAGAGAGAATCCCTAAAACACCCGATGAATGGGGCCGTGAACGGCTCGGGAGTTGTGATATTCTCGTAAGTTCAAGGTAGTCTAGCGTCCACGAATTGGATGGGTCACGACGGTCCAGGTGCCGTAGGTGCCGTTCGTTCCGGGGCCCTTGCAGAGGCTCTCTTCTCTTCAGCCTATCAAGTCTCCTCTCGCAATACGCCGCGTCAACGCCATCTGTTAGGGCTTGCTACCTGTAAGCTGTGGTGGAAACCATATCGTCACCATGTAGATACTTATCACCTGGCATTGTCGACAAAGCGTAGGCACAGCCAAATCATATCGGTCATGGATAAGTTGCGCTACAAAGGTAATGCTCAGCCAGCACAGCTATCCTACAATTGGTCGCGTGCTGTCCACCATGCCCTGTCATCAGACTGCCTGAGCTCAATGAGCAACGCACGATTCTGGATGGTCCATATTCTAAGCCCTTGTAAAAGAAGCTTCGTCTTCGGGAAAGCTCGCTTCAACGGCTCATTGTGCGGGGACGTTGTACGAGGGACATGGAACATGCCGATCCCGGAATGGCGTATCCGGCTACCCTTCTAATTGCCGTTGATAAAGCTGCGTCTCCCACGCGACACCACACAGCGGTTTCTGTTCAAAAAGCTTCAATCGTCGACCAAACGTGACTAACGCCATGAACAAGACATCTCACACTGATGAGCCCCTCAAGGGCGATAACGGCTACAACCAGAGCCCCAATCCAAATTCCAGTGACCTCACTACGAACGAGGACTTCAATGGGCTCGTCAACACTCGAGCCGTGCTACAAGATGACTCCCAGACACTGCCAGACGTAGCCTCCAATGTCCCAGGACAGATAGCCTGCGATGGTCCTACCGAGAACGCCGGCCGTGCCAAGGCCACCTACCGGCTGGCCTATCGGTCAATCGACCGTGGCCAGCCACCCGACGGCGGTCTGCGGATGCCCGCACCCGCTCACCCCCCGCCAGCTCCGGCTGGTGATGACGCCGACCGCGGCACGCCGCTGCAGCGTCTCAAGAAGATGCTCGTTACCGTTGGCTCCTTCATTGGGCCAGGTTTCATGATTTCGGTTGCCTACAGTATGTTGGACATTGTCAGCCTGCAGGTTTTCCCCCTTCACCTCACTCACATGTGTGCGTCCAGTTGATCCTGGCAATTACTCTACCGACATCGCTGCGGGAGCCTCGTATCGCTTCCGCCTCTTGTTCATCGTGCTCCTCTCCAACTTATTTGCTATCTTCTTACAGAGCCTGGCCATCAAGCTCGGCACTGTCAGCGGCCTCAACCTGGCTGAAGCCTGTCGTGCATTTCTCCCTCGATGGCTCAACTATATCTTGTACGTCTTTGCCGAGGCTGCCATTATTGCCACAGACATAGCAGAGGTAGGTCCTTGTCTCCCTTCTTGTCTCCTATCTTTGCGCCAATCAGTGTTGACCAACCAGGTGATTGGATTTGCCATTGCATTGAACCTTCTGATCCCCCAGGTACCACTGGTGGTAGGATGTGCCATTTCCATCATCGATGTTATGATCATCCTCTTCTTCTATCGTCCACATGAGTCCATGAAAGGCCTACGGTATTTTGAAATGTTCATTGTTTGCCTAGTTCTCGGCGTCGTCGTTTGCTTTTGCATTCAGCTGTCTCTGATCCGTGACACCTCCCCGAGAGAAGTCTTCAGGGGTTATCTACCATCAAGCTCACTCATTGAGTCTGAAGCGTGGGTTCTAGATCTTTACTCCTTCGCCTTTACCCTCCCTCTAACTTTTGGTCAGTATTTACCAGGCTTGCGGCATTCTTGGCGCGACAGTCATGCCTCACAGCCTGTATCTAGGATCAGGCATTGTTCAACCTCGCCTGCGCGAATACGATGAGCGGAGCGGCCTGTTGCCTCACCAGCTTTCTTCAGGGTCCTCCGTTCTTGATGAGGGTATCGATAAAGGCTATTATGTCCCCTCCGAGAGCGCAATCAAGCACTCGCTCAAGATTTCTATCATTGACCTAGCGACCTCTCTCTTCACCTTCGCGCTCTTTGTCAACTCCGCCATCCTCATTGTTGCCGGCGCCTCACTCTATAACAATCCAGATGCTCTCGAAGCAGACATCTTTGGCATTCACGATCTACTTTCCAAGTCTATCTCGCCCGCAGCAGGCACCATTTTCGCCCTGGCGCTATTACTCTCAGGAGTCTCGGCTGGAATTGTTTGCACCATTGCCGGCCAGATGGTCAGCGAGGGTGCCCTAAACTGGAAGATCAAGCCATGGCTGCGTCGCCTGGTGACTCGTAGCATCAGCATCACCCCGAGCATCATCATCGCGGGGGCCGTGGGCCGCTCAGGACTGAACGCAGCACTCAATGGGTCGCAGGTAGCTCTGAGCATCATCCTGCCGTTTGTGACTGCGCCGCTCATCTATTTTACCTGCCGTGATAAATACATGACGGTTCACACTGGAAGAGCACGTTGGCGTACGGCGGACAGGGATGATGAGACAGCGTTGGACCAGGTAGTTGGAGAGGGAACCGAGCTCGAACATGAGGGCACCAAGATGACTAACTCGTGGTACACGACGATTCTCGCAGTCTTGATATGGTTATTCATGGCAATCATGAACGTAGCTAACCTAGTCTTCCTAGGCAAGTAGGCGGTGTCATGGTGCTGTGGTTGCTCGGTGAGGAGCAGCTGTGTAGATCTGATTCACTAGAACTAGGAGAATGAGCATCCACCCTAAACTACGCGAATACGTACAAGTACGCCCACGTTGCATACGTCTGATCCATTAATACGATTCCCAAGTCTGCGCTACATGTATCATTTTAGGGAAGGGAAATATCAGAGGAAGATGAAAGTCTCGAAGGCACGGTGTACGTGAATAGAGTCAAGAGCTCCGCCATGGTGTTTCTTTTGCTGGGACAACCCTCGAACGTCCCCATTCAAGCATATAGACGGTCAACTTATTTTTTACACAGATTGGTACAGTATCATTTTTCCATATCGCCATAGACATGGCGCATCAACGAAGCCTCCTTTCTAGGCTTGAACGAACCCACAACCTGTCTTTCCATTCTCATTCGCCACTGCAATAGCTGAGCAAGCGCCATTCGAGCTTCCAGCCTTTCCTGCGCAGCATTTAGATGCACAGTCGGCGTCGGAGAGGCACTGGCCTGTGATAAACTGTTGGCCGTTGCCCTTGCCCACGTTCTCAGCACCCGGCGCATCGCTGTTGGCCCCGGTGTTCGCGGGTGCTTGAGTTCCTGCAGTGGATGTAGCCTGAACAGCAGGCTCTGTAGAGACGACAGCGTCTTGCTCGCCGCCGCCGCCGAATCCGCACCCCTGCTTGCCCTGTTCGTTGGCCGCCGCCTTTGCTGAGCAGACGCCACTTCCGCTGAGGGTTGCACAGCATTCGCTTTGGCAGTCGGCGTCGCTGAGGCACGCTCCTGTGATGAACTGGAGACCCTGGCCATTCCCAACGTTCTTGTCCCCTGCAGGGTCAGCTGGGAGGGGAAGTGGGTTGGGAAGTGCCAGGACGCTGGCAAAAACTAGGGTTCTGTCAGAAGAGAGAAAGCATTTGGAGAGAGTCTTGTCATACGGGCGAAGGTGAGTGAAATAGCCAGTTGAACCATTGTGTGCGGTTGAAAGTGGTGTTGAAAGTAGTCTTGTTGAGAGGTCTTTGAGTGTTGATGTGTTGATGTGTCCAAGAGAGATGAGACTAGACTGGTCACTCGAGTCATTAAATACTTCTTCAGAGAATGGTGTTTGTTGTCAAAAGCCCTCGAGTCTAATACCCGTCGGCCGACTCGAGGCCGCAGGCGAGCGCTAATCGACACATCCTCACACATGCTCGAAGGCATTCGCGTTACAGATGTCGGCCTTCCGGTTACACCACATGTCATTCTCAATTGTTGGTAAAAGGGGCTCTGCTTCATGATCTTCGAGTCTGTTTCGTTCTATTTTAGTCCAAACCCCGTCCAAACCACGTTTCATGATCGTCTAACGTCGGATGAGCGCCAACTTGCGCTAACGTTTGAGGATCGTCGCAGGGTTGCACATTCAAACAAACTGAAGCAAATATCCCGATTGGGGGCTAAGAATTAGTTGTTCTCCCGACGAGCCGGTTGTCGGGAACATGTGACAGGTTGTCAAGCTGCAAGGCAGCAAGCCCCGCGAACGATTCAGTGTCGTGCCCGAAACTTGCCCCTATTATGCTAGCCAGAAACTTGCCAGTACGAAACTGTTCCGTTTTTTGAGCCACATCAGTGTTAATACACTCTTTTAAACGCATACCAGCGTAGTAACTGAGGCCCTCTGTTCGCTCTCGCCTCAACAAGGCATTCAAGCCCTTATGTCCCGGTCCATCATCACATTCACAATTCTCAGTAGTCCCGTGCAACTCGCGACTAAGGAAATTTAGCACTACTCGCGTTAGAGCTATCGTCTTGCCCTACTTACTTGCTGATAATAATAGCCCTTACCGTCCCTGTCTGGAATTGGATCGGCATACTGTCCCCCTCCTCCTCTGCCACGTCCCCAATGTTTTCCGTCCATAGCCAGGACAGTGAAACTCCCTATACTTTTGTTCCTCGGATTTGTCGTAGGATCCAGCCGCCAAACGTATCGGAACCACGCCATGACTGCGAGTAAGCCCCCCAAGACGCCCACAGCGAGGTAGATGACACCAAATGCTTTGTTCTTCAGCTGGCAGTATGGGAAATATGCCGTCTTTGATATCGCGCCAACGCCAACACCCCCCACACGACCCGCGAGAGCAATGGCCACAATAACGAATGCATTGGGCGCAGCAGCTCGAATCGCCAGTATAGGTAAACCCATGATACCGTAGGCCGCGATGGCGGCGCCCCAAATTTTGTTCTTCTTCCCAGCAGGCGAAAGCACGGCAACAGGGGTGATGAGGGCAGCGCCGACCACAATGACAATCAGCATGCCGGAGCCAGATAGTCCATCTGCGGCTCCAACGAATCCAAGTACCACAAACAAGCAGTCAGAGACCAATCACTGCGACTGGAAGGGACGGATACATCCAAGTCGATATGGCAGCGCCTGAGGTGTTGCTACCAACGGGAAGATGCACCGCAGTGTTGACGGTGAGACCTGTGCCCACGATGGAAAGAGAGTCAATTAGGATCGACTTGATGAGCTGAAACTTGCTTAAGCCGCGAGTAACTGCAGGTTGCACCCCTCGAGACTCCGGCTCGTTCTCTCCTCTCAGCGCCATGTCGTGACTCGGGCTCTGGCTCTGCTCCTGGCTGGAAGCGTTCAAGACATCGTAAAATGGTCCGACATAGTATATGTACGGCTCTTCCTCTGTTGTCCTGGCGTAACTGAGGGCGTAAATGGCGGCGCAGCATGGCATATAGGTACGAAAGCACTGCCACATGACAGAGTTCAAGTACATCCGTACGCCATGGGTCCACAGCAGGGGAAGTTCAAGCAGCCACCAGGTAACGTTGATGGCGACGATGGTGATGATGAGCATAGCCCATTCCAACGCCGAGTCGGTGCAGTGCGAGTTGGCGAGATCGCTGTCGGCGTTATCGCTCTTATCCATGATGCTGGTGTTTCTGCGCCGAGGGATGCCAAGTTCCCAATGCGAAAAACATTCAGCCCAGGCAACCGTTAATTAATAAGGGCCAACGGCTCTCAGCCGGTCCCGGCATTGGCAACGGTCTGTTGTGCCTTGTATGTGATCATCACCCGATGAGCTTGCGAATGACCATGGCGCAACGATGCTGGTTGGCCAAATGCCTTGGCAAATCTCTTAGCGACGTTACATCTCCCGGGGATGAAGAAAATGCACGTATCAAACCCCAGAAATCCCTCACCACCCCAGCCTGGTAGGGCTCTCCTTATCTGAAACGGTTGCATATGAGAAAACGCCTTGCGATTGCGGCGCAATTATCAAGACTTGCAGAAAGCATCTGACTCTGTTCGATCTGGATTTCTGCTTGTTTATGTACTTTGTATCGTTGTAGGAGGAGGACGTGGCGATATCAAGTCGCAGTCAGTTGAACGTCATCAGATCTACTTAGCAGACTGCCGCTTACCCATCCACGCAGTTTATTCGCTGAGGACATTCCACAAACGGTTCGTCCGAAGTTCGAAAGCGAATATATTCGGGATTCACTATCTAATCAAGCCATGAACCCCAACAAGCACCTTCTTAGTCAATCTTCTGGACGGCAAGGTTACCTAACGCTGTAAGCGCATACAGAGGAGTAGCAATCCATCTCAACGTTATTTGGTTATATCCAGCCGCGCTTTCAGGGATGTCAAACGCGCTCTGGACATTTATCACAATCCTCTGGTTAAGGACTTTCGCGGGTGAATTCGCGGGAAGGGTGACGGTGATGTTGGTGCCCTTTGATGGATTGACAATGTCAAAAACAAAATACTGGCCCCAAGGTGCCCTTGGTGCAGGAAACGCCAATGCATAACTAGTAAATCCAGCTTGGTAGCGACCAGCCTCCATATAAACCAGCGGGAGGTACCGCAGCGTAGCAAGGCTGCTGTCCATGGGGGAAAAGCTAAAGGACCACTCTGTCGCTCCATTGGACATGGTAACCTTTTTCATCTGTCCTGGCCAGGTCTCGGGAAGCAGCTCCCAGCCGTTCATGGTTCCGTCCTGGAAAGAAAGGCGGTTTGTTGTGCCCGTGGGAGCGACTGTGACAGTCTGGATCCCAGCGGCAGCTGTAGAGACTGTCGTCCACGTCGTGATCGTGGCTGCTGAAGGAGTTGTGAAGACGGTGCTAGTCTATGTATCATCATGAGCATTGTTCTCGCACCACATATGAATCCCTCCTGGAAGGGACGTACCTCGGTAACCGTCTCGGTGCCTACGACATGTGTCACGCTAACAGTTGACGCAGGAACATCAATGCAAGAGCAAGCTGATGTAATGCGGCTGACAGGGTAGGTGACTCCGTTGGTCATGCACTTCGGAGGGTTCACTGAAGCATCACGCTTGGCCAGGGCATCTGGATCAAAGGTCACGGTGGTAGTTGCCGTCGCAATAGTTTCAGTGAATACGGTCGTAGTCAAGGTCTCGGTACTGATTGCAGCGTTGACAGTGAGTTCAGTCTGAACCGTTGTGGTCCTAAGG
This sequence comes from Fusarium neocosmosporiellum, assembly GCA_006518225.1. Lineage (NCBI taxonomy): Eukaryota > Fungi > Ascomycota > Sordariomycetes > Hypocreales > Nectriaceae > Fusarium > Fusarium neocosmosporiellum. The sequence continues at coordinate 72,103 of SSHR01000821.1, read as the reverse complement.
AGAGAGTTAGTTTGTGGATGATCCCAGGGTGCGAACTGTATGGTAGGATCTCACTCAGTGGCCGTTACAGTGGCAACTGTTATAGTTGAGGGCGAAAGGTTGGCGCAGAACTGGCTGGCTTGCACGGAATATCTCTGGTCGATGAAGCATCGAAACAAGTTATCGCGGTTGCATGCTGCACGCTCGGCCAGTAGAGGTGAGACGGCGGCGGCATCGCTTCTGACGGCGGCCAACGCCACAGCGAGTAGTACGTTGTTCTTCATTCCGTTTCAGACAAAGACGAATTGCTCGATGGTCTAAGAGGAGCTGGAAAGCCACTCATCTTGGGGGGAAATTGCATATATACTAATTAACAGCGGAATAAAAAGATAAGACCTCATGGATGGTGGCACATTATTCAGTGGACACCATCAGTCGTCATTGGGCAGACCTCGGTCGAGACCGAGGCAAGGAGGAGCACCCTAACCACAAAGGCCGAGCTGCTTCAATAGTCATGGCAATAGTCTGCTCGTTTAGATTCAGCTCGCTCTTTCACGAATCATCCCGCCACATGCCTACCTAGAAAAGACGAGAATTCGACCTCAGCTTGCAAAGCTCAATTCCGTGGTCGTGTACCCGCTGACGACCTGGACGCTGCTGAACTAGCTGTTCATGTGTTATGCTCTATCCTATACCACGTTTCTTGGCAGCCTGTAGCCAAGCAAGGGTAGGCGACGGAATACATTACCGTTATTGTGCACTACCATGGAAGTTGCTAGCTCTGCTTCCGAGGCAGAGGCTATCTTGATTGACGCTAGAGTCCCCCGGTTCGGGGGCTATATCTCCCAACACTGACACTGTGTTTGTGTTTAACCTTGAAGCTTTTGCCTGGTAGCCAGACGAGTCACGCAAGTTTTGTTTACACTCTTCATACCTGGTCTCAAGGCCGGTTCCGAAAATATAGGTTACTTGAAGATCAACAGCGAAATTGTTGGCAACAAGCGGTCTCAAAATATTGGGCCCTGGCTTATAGTCAGATGGTTCTATTCATATCATGCTTGAATGAATGCCTTTGACTGTTTTATTCCCCCTTTGGCTACGTTCACGTCCAACAAAGTTGCTTGGAGACCGAGATTTGCGGGTGCTCTCATCGATAAAGATCGAACAGTCGGCAGCAACGCCCCCAACTTTGAGTTCAACCACACGTTGCGAGTTAAGAAGAATGAGCATGCCTTAGAAGGAGGAAATAGCATTATATCGGCTTCTATACATATCAAAATAAACCTCCAACAGGTTTTCGGTCGCCAAAGGTGATGGCGAGAGTTTCCAAAAACCGTGCAATACAATTAGTTCTGCAGGTGAACTCGGACCCAGCCCAACCGTCTTATGATACAGCGCAGCTCTAACATGTTAAGTTCTGTGGCTCCAGTCATGGAATCTTGAGTATGCATTATTTAACACATGAACCCAAACACTTACAGTGACCCCTAAGTCATCAGAGTCCCTAGGCAATAACAAGCTCAAAAATATAAAGGCTACTAACCTCACAGCCTAAGATTCGCAAATTTTCACAAAATAGCATCCCCTTTGTCCCAGTTTTTCTCCATCTCGCATCGTCACTTCAAACTATATCACTCTGTTGGAGCTGGATTCCTCCTGGCTTCATGTGAGGCATCAGTGTTCACCAACACGTGCGACTCTATCTGCACTCGTTGGGCCGTGACGCACGAGCATTAGCTTGGTAAAACCAACGCGTGGTAGGAGAATGACCGGGATTATGCAGATGCTGTAACTGAGCTATAACCTAGCTGATGTAACTGTTGCGCATCACAATCACGACGCCCAACGTCAAGTCACATCGAGTCTAAGCGCAGATAATGATCATAGTTCGTCTTACTGTAGTGCCGCCTCACTGCTCACCATGCGTAAAGAGACCAGTGCCCTACCTACTGTCTGAAGACCCATGGCAGAATTACGCGCCGGACGCAGCAGAGCCAATCTATCTAGGTACTTTGCCATGTGTGTGATAGGTCACCTCGATCACGACTGGTTCGGTGGAGCTGTCCAAGGCTTCTAGACATGGGAAGCATACCAATCATTCCAGTCCCGTCTCGTATTACCCCTGCTATGGAGTAGGCAGATCCTCTTCTGACCCCTCATGTCCATCATCTCCACACCGGTATGCAGCCTGGGCACCCGCTCGTATCAGTCACGTTATACGGTTGCATTGGAATCTATATTAGCTCCCGCGCCCCTCCCGCTTCATGAATCGCCTCTTGTTCTCATGCTACGCAGCAGGCTTGGGTCGGACCCTGTATCAGCTCTCCATGTGGTATTGGAATGGCGATCTTGGCCGATCCATTACGCCTCTCAGTACTTCTTGACTCAGTGTACCGCAGATAACGCTGAATTCTCGACGTTTTGCCGCTGGATCTTGTCAATGCCCCCACCTAAAGAGTCCTCTCTAATGCTACAGCAGCCATTAGGACCAACGCGGAATACGTGGCGTGTCTCAGCCAAGTGCTGATATGGGTCTTACAGCCACTACGGCGTAGTTTACCCTATATATCCCGACATGCGGAGCGGGGTGGTCTGCATCAGAACACACGGGCCGTAAGTCTGAGGGATCTTTGGAATGGACACTTCAGCCGAGGTTCACATTTTGCACACCGGTTGAGGAGATGGTGTACAAGGCAGGCCTGGTGATGATTGTCAGCCCTTCCACAGCTGCGCTACCAGCTACGACACCAGCAAAGGCCACCAATCATAGTTTAAAGGCAGGTAATCACTCGACGGCCATTAGTTCCCTTCCAAAGGCAAGAACCCCAGAATAAAGTTCTCATTTGACGTTAAATATATTGCCAAGAATGCAGTCAAAAGTCTATCAAAAGCAAGACGACAAGGGCATATCTGACGTTCACATGCTCCGTGCTACGCCCACAGTTCTGTGAGACACTCTGCACAGGAATTGAGGCATTTGTGGACTTTCTATCATCAGTGCACCTGTAGCACCTGCGGTAGAGGCGGGCCAGGCCGAATCCAGCAGCTCGATCATGTTCACAGCTTGATGATGCCCGCTCTCCTACAGCATTGTCTGGTGTCTTACGCGGAGGGCCTCAAAGAGCATGAGTCAAGCTTGATGGCCTGTCCTAGGGGAAACATTACAACTGTTGGCTTCGCCCTGTTCTATCTAGCATCCTCCGTGGGCATAAATCAGTTTTAAATGCCATCGTGGCTGACTTTCCGCAGGCTTCGCTGCAGGCCGTACCCTTGTCTCGGAAGAGCGGAAAGCCTACAGCAGAAGCTCTGATTAGCAATGACTTTGTACTCGCAGGGTTGTAAGACATGGCTACACCTTGCCGTGCAACCCCGCATAATTGCCAGGGCGTCGATCTTTGACATGGCATAGGTCAAGAGTGCCTCAACTAGGGATCCTTTGGGTCAGCTTGAAACTTGCCTGTGCTAGCATGGTATCTATCATAACCAACCAACATGGATTTTATTCAAAGTCCGGTCTTCTGAGAGATCCTTCTTGCCATAAATTCCACTGTCTCCTCAGGAGTCAGAAGTCTAGTTGCCACCAGACATCCACAACCATCACCTTTCATCATGTTTCTTGCCTTGCTACAGGTCTTCATTGTTCTTGTGGGCGTCATCCTCTGGCGCCTCTCTGTTCGATGGAAGGCCCCGCGCGATCTACCTCCGGGCCCAAAGCCTCTGCCCCTCGTTGGCAACATCTTTGATCTCCCTCCCCCAGGCATGCCTGAATATCAGCACTGGATCAAGTTCAAGGACACCTACGGACCCCTCAGCTCTGTCACGGTACTTGGAACAAACATGATTCAGGTCCATTCCCACGAGGTAATGCAGGATCTTCTTGTCAAGAGGTCAACAAAGACGTCTACGCGGCCGAAGCAGCACTTTGCCGGCGAGCTATGCGGTTTCGATGTGCTCACGCCAAGTCTCCCCTACAACGCGACTCATCGACTGCACCGCAAGTTCATGCACCAGCAGATGGGCACCAGACTCATCTGCGAGAGATTCTGGCACATTCAAGATGTCGAGTCACGACGCTTCCTGCTTCGAGTTCTGGACGACCCTTCCAACATGATCAGTCATATCAAGACGTAAGTCCCTCCATTGTCTCAGATAACGGCACAGCCATCTACCAAACTTCGCACCGGAACCGAATTACTGACTTGAATTCATAGCGAGGCGAGTGCCATCATTCTGAGAATCACGTATGGTTACTCCATCGAACCTCACAAGGTTGACCCCCTGGTCACCTTGATTGAACACATGATGGGCAACTTTTCCGATGCTTTGGTCCCCTTGACCTGGTCGGTCGATCTTTTCCCGTTCCTCAAGTACCTCCCCACCGGCTTTCCCTGCATATCTTTCAAAAAGATTGCCCAAGAGTGGAGGGAAAGGGCTCGTATGGCGGCAGACATTCCCTACTCTTTTGTGTTGCGACAAATGGCAAATGGGAACCCTACTTCGTCATATGTGTCTTCACTGGTCACTGAATACAGCAAGAACCCTAAGAACAACTGGAAGCCCACCGAGAGCGAAGTGGAGATCATCAAGAACAGTGCCGCCATCATCTATGGAGGAGGTGCTGACACAACCGTTTCCACCCTAAGCGGCTTTGTGCTCGCCATGTTGCTCTCCCCTGAAGTTCAACGAAAAGCGCAGAAGGAGATTGACCGTGTTGTTGGTTCTGACAGGTTGCCTGAATTCGAGGATAGGGAAAAGCTTCCATATATCAACGCCCTGGTCAAAGAGACGCTTCGATGGCTTCCTGTTGTTCCGGTGGGCACGACTCATGTTACAGAGGAAGAGATGTTCCACTCTGGCTACCGAATTCCTAAGGGCAGCTTCCTTCTACCATCAATCTGGTGGTTCTTGCACGACCCAGCTGTCTACCCCAAACCTGAGGCCTTTGACCCTGAGAGATTCTTGGAGCCACGCAACGAACCGGATCCAGCAAACCATGCCTTTGGTTACGGCCGCAGGATCTGCCCTGGACGATACCTCGCAGATGATAGTCTTTTCCTCACAATCTCTCGACTGCTAGCTACTTTCGAAATTAGCAAAGCGGTAGATGAGAAGGGCAATGAAATCGATGTCGAGGTGGAGGTGACGGCCGGCCTGATTAGCCATCCAAAAACCTTCCCTTATGGTATCAAGGCCAGGAGTGCCCGCCATGTCGAAATGATTAGGTCTACTGAGAGCAAATATCCATGGGAAGAGCCCGATGTTCGCCATCTCCAGGAGGACCATCTACGGTACCTGGACGTTAGTTAGTTGTGAAATGAGGACGGGTGGCTAATTGCATTACATGCAAGGGACAGAATGAAGAACATGAATTGCAGATGCAGGGTTTGTTTGGAGGTGGTGATGTAATGTAGAAGTGTATACAACTAGCAATTCGAGTCAATAGAAAATTTGAGGCTCACAAACTGAGGAGGGGGTTAGCACTTGAGCTATTTGTATCGTATATTGAGCCCTTGGCAACAGATGCCACCCAAGGCTCTCACGTTATCAGTGATGTGAGGTATATTGTGTGGAGCTTACGTTTCCAAGATAGCGAGGGGAGAAAAGGCCTGTGGGTGAAGCTGAAGATGGCTCATCGTGCTCGTTCACAGATGTAAAGGACTTCGGGAGAGTGATGGATGTGCCAGCCAGGGAACATAGGTCCAATCATGATGGTCTAAACTCCAACAACTACTAGCGGGTTTAGCTCAGTTGGGAGAGCGTCAGACTGAAGTCAAAACTTCAATCATCCGATATCTGAAGGTCGTGTGTTCGATCCACACAAACCGCAACTTGCTTTTTTGCTTCTAGTTATCGCCCACTTACCCTAAACTTCCCTTTGTTTTCTTTCCCCTTAAATATCTTATCTTTTTTTCCTATCGTTAAAGTATTTTATTAAATTTTTAATCTTATATATATATTCTTATTATCTTAATATTTACTAAGTTTTACTACTTAAAAGCAGTCTTGCTTAAATATATAAAATGCTCTATGGGCTATAAAGCAGTCCCATTCTTACTGCCACGAGCATACATATTAAAAGACATCGTTTCCCCAGCCAAAAGACCCTAGAGTCGGCTCTATATCTCAAGCCAGCCAGCCTTTTTCCTCTCAGGTTCAGATCTGTCCTTTGCAACTATGCCCCCACAACTCAACTTGAGCGGCATTTCCTTTGACACTCACCAACCAATCACAAGGCGTGGTGGCAGAGTGGTCTAATGCGATAGACTAGAAATCTATTCTCTTCGGAGGCGTCTGTTCGAATCAGGCCCACGTCGATTGGCTTTCTTTTTGCTGGCTTGGGCTGTTTGCTCTCTTGGGAACTGTCCTTCCTTTTCGGTCTTCGGTTTTACTTCTCTGTCCGAGCTGTGTGTGTGCCCAGATGATAAGTCAAGATGGCCAGGAGAGCGCCCAATGCAACAGCATAAATACCCCGGATTCATAAGACGTTGATGACCCCATTCTAGCAGCTAATGCAACACACTTTCAAGAAGGAATCTTGCCCTGGTCTTTCCTTGACAAATGACATTTTCCTACTGGCCACATGTATACAAGACCATGCATGTAAGAATGGACGGCATGTCTGTTTATAACGGAACCGGATGTGAGGAAGCCCAAACAGAGGCCTCATTGGTTACCTCAACGAGGCTTCCGAGAATTCCTACCATGCATGGTTTTCACGTTGTTGGTCTCACCAGCATCTGGTGCTTGGCGTGTCTTGGGTATGAGGCGAATACGGGTGTACCAATCCGGTGCAGATTTCGCCCGCTGGAGAGGCCTCGGCAAGGGAGATCTCCGACTGCCGACACGCCTTTGGCTAGTTCACGACTCCACGGCAAATGGAGACCAATGAAAACTTGATGATGACTCAATTCGGAGTCTTGAGGAGCACATTTATAAGCTTAGATTTGTCTTTGCTGACAAGCTTGCCAACCTCGGCTCGCTCTCTAAGCTGTGACGTAACAGAAAATAACGTTGTTCTCATACGAACATGCACCTTCACGCCGCCTTTTCAGTCTTTGTATGCGGGACCCTGGGCTTCTTTGACCCACAAGCGGTGATAAGACTGCCTATAATGAAAGTAGGCGAGTCAGTATATCCGAAGAACCGTGATCGTCTGACCATTTATGACTACAAGAAACTCCGACATATCCGTGAATCCGGATTTCCGTGGACTTATAAGAGTGGCAATGTTCGTGATAGAGATACTCGCACTACTGTCTGCTTCGGTTTATCAAGTGCGAAGATAAACGACCATGAGACAGACTTCAGTCTTGTCCGCTTTCGCGGCTATGCTCGCTGGAGCTGTTGCCAAGTCTTCTTCCAAGCTCTTCAGTGGCGCAACCATCATTGGATGGGATGATTCTACAAACCTCCCTCGAATCACCCGTGATGGTTATCTCCTGGTAAACGGCGATCGAGTTGCCAGCATCACAGAATCAAAGCCTTCGTCCTTGCCTGACGATACCGAGATTATCGACGTCACTGGCCAGATCATCAGCCCCGGCTTCATCGACACGCATCGACACGGTTGGCAGACAGCCTTTAAAACCTTGGGATCAAATACTACACTCGCTCAGTACTTTGGACGATATGGAGAGTACGCCGCCGCTTCTCATTTCACTGCCGACGACGTTTATTGGGGCCAACTCTCTGGCCTTTTGGAGGCTCTGAACGCTGGTGTCACAACCTCTCTTGACCATGCTCACCATACTTGGTCCAATGCAACGGCGTACGCTGGAATGAATGCCTCTGTTGAGAGCGGCGCTCGTGTCTTCTGGGCGTATGCCTTCCACAACGTCCCGTCGTTGAACTATACTGTAGAAGACCAAATCCCCAACTTTGTGGAAATCGCAGACGGAGACCTTCTCCGGGATACCAACGTTGAGCTAGGCATTGCCTATGATTTCTTCGGCCCAAACCCACCTCCTGTGGCTAAGGAAATTGCCCGTCTCACTCAAGAGTACAATGTCTCGGTGCTGACAACTCATGCCCTATCGGGTCCTTTCGGTATCACCAATCTCCCGGAGGATGTTCACGCGTTGGGTATTCTCAATACTTCTGTCCCGGTGGTCTTCTCTCATGGCAGTTTCATAACAGCAGGTGGCGCAAATCTCCTTCGCAAGACGAACCAGTACCTGTCAATCACGCCCGAGTCTGAGATGCACTATGGCCACACACATCCGTGGTCCTATTTCATCCAGGATCAAGCCGCTCTCGGTGTTGACACTCACTTCACCTTCTCGACGGATATCCTGACCCAGGCCAGGATCTGGCTGCAGAGTGCTCGTTATTATTTTTTTGACAAGGTTCTCAACAACTTGGAGGTTCCCAGGAACAATCCTATGAGTGTTGTTCAAGCCTTTTCTCTTGCGACACGTGCTGGTGGACTGGCACTTCGGCGGCCGGATCTCGGAGTCATCAAGAAGGGAGCAAAGGCGGATTTGATCGTATGGAACGCGGCTGAGTCTCCAGTTCTTTTGGGCTGGACTGACCCAGTGGCAGCCGTGATGCTGCACGCCAGCGTCGGGGATATTCTACACGTCACCGTGAACGGTGATTTTGTCAAGCGAGACTGTAAGCTGACGGCGAGAAGCTACAAAGAAACAAAACAACAGTTTCTACGCAGCGCCAAGAAGATCAGGGACGCGTATCGGAAGTTTGCGTACCCTGTTCTTGAAGGCGAGTTTAATAACGGTGGTTACTCTTATGCGTCGGCGCAAACTGCAGATACTGAGAGGGGTGAGGCAAATGGATACGGAGAACTGTACTTGTAAGGGAAAATGAATGAAGTTCAGCCAGGCATTCTTTGTAATAAAATGGAATTATTATGGCATCTTTCTGCTTCTTTTATATTGCCTCGTGGCTGCCAGGCTGAGTGAGGAACAACGTGCTGATCTAGCATGTGTGTACCAATGACTGCATGTTGGCTTGGGCTCTTATTAGATGGAATCAGTTTTGACTCTTTGTAAGAGTTAGTCTTATCTCTCTAACATTGCAGCTGCTTCACTGGTTTGTGTATGTGGCCCAATCAGGCCAGGAACAGGGACATATTGAGGTAGAATAATTCAGCGTGGCCTCAAGTTGATGAAGCTGCAGGTCTTCTGCAGAGCTAAGCTGGATGAGGTCATGCTCCCTCGTGTGAGCCAGTGCGTTCACATCGAGAAGCGTGACATTCTGGAGGCACGCTCTCGGTGGAATTGGACCAAGTCGACGTCACACGTTGCCAGCAGCTTTGGAGGCCAAGTCATTGCCGGCTACCTTGGCAATCTGGCCTGGATAGTCTTCCCCGTGGGCCCCAGAAGCGTCTGCTCTAGCGGAGCTTATCTTTCGTGGGCTCAGCCACTCGCTGGCTTCACTGGATATTCGCCCAGCAACTGGTCCAGGATGCCTTGAGCGCTGCCGATCTCAACCATTACAGCGTGGAGGCCTATGGTAGAGTCAACAACATTAACCTCTGCATCAGCAACCGAGCTACAGGTTGCACTTGAGGACCCTACCATTCAACTGTGCTTTAAGAGGCGTCACAGATTCGGCACCCATAGCTTAGCATTGTTGGTGATGGGTATCCTTCTCCTCTCAGTCAATTGGAGTGTCAGGTATGGGAGTAAGGACACGACTTTCAACATAAGATAGCCTTAAAATAGTTCAACATTAGCACAGTCACAACCCTTTACAGTTGTGTTTGACAAGTAATTTCTCTCCTACGACCTGCCGTGTGAACGGATTCATTGCCGCTTCGAGAGTCTTGATGCTGATCGCCCGTAATGTGGCGCCTGTCTAACTTATCTCGGACGCAAGTTTTTGGGGTGAGCTTAATAGCTCCAAGTATGTCTATTTCATTACATAGTTGTGAGCCATATTCATACTCTTCTTCCACAGAGTGTGTTGCCCTGCTTCGACGGTCCTCAGACATGGTGGCAAACAATCAGCCCTCGTCCTCAACCCTCCTCAGGCGTCCAAAGCCTGTTCGGTCTGGTGGTCTAGTGGTATGATTCTCGCTTAGGGCAAACCCTACAGCACAGCTTGCGAGAGGTCCCGGGTTCAATCCCCGGCCAGACCCTTAAGTGTTTGCTTTTTGCCGTCTGTGGGACTTGCGGAACTTTCTTTTTATCCAGGGAATTCTCATGGGTCTTCAGAGTGTCCGTGCACAACACAATTCAGTCTAGATCGATAAGATAATCTGATAGATAACATGTGGATAATGAGGAAAGGGAATGGTGGATGGTTGTCAGCTCTTATCAATCTGGACTTGTCAAAGGCGAGAGTTGGCATACTGCATATTGCAACTTAGCTTAGCAGATTATCCCAATCTTGTTGAGCCCAACATCAGTCGATCAACAGGGGCCGGATAGTCCGATTCCGGCCGGCATTTGTCTACCCCACCTCGTACGATGCAAGGAGGCTGGGTTATTTAACACTCTCCTCCTCTCCACCGCCTTTACAACGTCACACACGTGAAGGACGACGACGACATATTTCCTCTCAGAATGGCCAATTCAGGGCTATACATTGCCGTTGCGAGCGCTCTCGTGGTGGTCGGCTTGACCTTTGGCATCCCTTTGTTCTTGGCCGAATACTTCCCCTGGCAGAGCTTGTACAAGCAGCGTCACGGCAGACCCACTGTGCGCACTGAGTCGTACAAGGGCAGGACTGCGCTCATCACTGGCGCCAATGGAGCATTTGGCTCGAGAGCTGCCAAGCTTTTTGCCCATCGCGGTGTCGAGACCCTTGTTCTTGTCGACGTCAAGAACTGTGGCGAGGTCAAGCAGCAAATCGAGAAAGAGTTGAGTGATGCTGGAAAGCCCATTCCCAACATTCTGGTCTGGGAAGCCGACCTCATGTCCTTTGCGGGCTGCCAGGAGCTTGGAAAGAAGGCACAAGAGCTGGAGCACCTTGACCATGTCCTGATGACTGCGGGCATTCTCGCCTTTAACCGCCGCGAGTCTCCTGAGGGCTGGGAAACCTGTAAGTCTCACATCTCAACTCTGCAGGATGGTTCTAACGATCTGCAACGCAACAGCTATCCAAGTCAACTTCCTGTCTGGCGCGCTTGTCTCCCTCCTCTTGCTGCCCCTGCTCAAATCCTCTCCATCCAATCCGTCCCCTCCTGTTCTGACCTTTGTCACCACCTTTGGCATCTATCCCTCCTCCTTCACCATGGGTGTGCCAAAGAAGGGCTCCTATCTGAAGAAGCTCAGCAACAACAAGGAGGGTATGGAGCAAGCCCACCAGTATGGCCGCTCCAAGGGCCTCCTTCTCTACTTTGCTCGTGAACTCGCCTCCCGCGTTGCGACCCCTGCGGCCAAGGAGAAGGGTGTTTCCAAGGTCACAATCAACAGCGCCGATCCTGGTTCAGCCTGGACCCCTCTCACAAACCCCAACCAGGCGAAGTTGATTCCGAGATTGATCATGAACTTTGGAGCCAGAGAGCCAGAGATTTGTGCTACTGCCCTTGTCAACGGTGTGTCGGTTTCCGAGGATGGACATGGAAAGATTATGCAAGATTTTGATACTGCGCCGTAAGTTTCGCCATCTTGAAAGATCGAGCCGAGTACTGACGATTGGATGCCAGTTACCCGCCATTCATGAACAGAAAGAGTGGCCGTATCGCCCAGCAGCGAGTTTGGGACGAGACCAGAGCTGAGCTTGAGGGCAAGGTCCCCGAAGTCAAGGCTATCTATGAGATGTTGGACCAGCAGTCGTAGGTAACTAATTGGGCTGGACTTGATGGCTTGCGAAGTAAGCACCTAGCTACCTAGCGGATTTCGGGCAACCGAACAAGTTTAGTCGCTCATGACAATAGCGACAGGCTGACGCCTTTGCGAGTGGGGGTGGCCCAGGACACGGCAGCGAGCTATATCATGCTTGACTAGCAATTTTAGCAAGCATTGGGTGGATGGGCTACACTGGACCACACGTGTAGTATTTAATGTTAACCACTATCATTCTGCTAATTCTAATATGGTAAGAAAGAGAGAGATTTGTTTATTTGTGCAAGCACGCTATTCTACCTAATTCACCGAGCCTCGATATCTACATGATACTGCTTTGCAGGGAAAACCTTTGCCGCGGAAGGGCTAGGGTGAAAAACCCTGCAGGCATATTCTCCTCTGAAACCCTCACAGATGCCCTCCATTGCGGTAGATGCGATTACCATCGACCTCCCCTGCGGGACTTTGTCTTGGCCAGCAGCGCCTTAAGCTCATCCTTCCAGAGCTTTGCCTGGATGTACGAGCTATGTCCCCTTGTCTCCTTGCTTGCAGGGAGCGTGATTGCCTTACCCAAGCCGCGCTTCATCTTGTTCTTGACACTTCGTTCCAGAATTCCAAGCTCCGGGGGGTTCATCCAGTCGTCAGCCGTGTTCACGGCAGTCAGGGGAACCTTGATCCGGCCCAGATCGGCTTCAGGATCGTAGGTGTAAGACGCGTTCCAAGCAAAGAGTTGGTCGTTGGCGTCAAATTCGGCAATGTGAGGAACAAGCTGATCAACGTAGGCATCTACTGCGGCACGGGTAGGGAATCCCCTCTGCCAGTAAGCAGGTGAGGAGAGCATGACTTGCTGGATCATCAATGCACCTCCGAGTCCCACCGTCGGCTGTTCCTCGTAATTGCCTTCGTTCCATGCGGGATCTCTAGTGATCATCTCCGTCACAAACTTCCTCCACAGTCGGTTATGGCCGGCAATCTGAGTTGGCAGAGAGGAGATGGGCATCAACGCATCCATAAAGTCTGGATACATCTCTCCCCACATCCACGTGTGCATGCCGCCCATGGACACGCCCATGATGAGTCGCATGTGTTCGATACCGAAATGCTCAGTCAGGAGAAGGTGATCGGCGCGAACCATGTCGGAATACTGGTAGCTCGGGAAGCGGGCGCGAAGAGCATGGGTGCTGGGTTTGCTCGAATTTCCATGTCCGATGCCGTCACGGAGAATGAGAAAGTATTTCTTGGCATCAAGAGACTGGCCCGGGTTGAACAAGACGCTCGCAAAGTCATCGTTAAGGAACTGCTCGTTGTGGCCTGTGCTTCCGTGCATGATGAGCACGGCGTTGGTGGTTCCGTCAGGGTAAACTTTGAGCTTTCCCAAGGTTCGATAGTGAAGCTCGAGTTCATCGAGAATCTCTCCAGAGTCAAAGGTGAAGTTTGAAATGGAGTAATGACCACTCTGAGTCTCGGGCCATGCTTGCTTTGGTTGCTCATTGGCACCTGTCGTGGTGATGATTGCACCAAGTGCGAAGGAAAAGAGGTTTGAAAGTCTCATCTTGTCAACAGCCAATAAGTTCCAGTTTATTGGCTAGAAGTTTGTTGACAAGCTGTTTGAAGAGTATTGGAGAGGCTGAATCGAAAGGTGTGCTGTTGATGTGTTAATTCATCCATATTGACGAAAAGACCTTCCCTTAAATATTCCAACAAGACGGAATTTTTAACACATTCTTCCATCAAAGAAACTCACAGCCGTGTTCGTGTGCATCATCAAGACGATGTCACTGTCAGCTCAATCCGAGTGCGAGCTTGAGATCAGGCTGAGCCGACGCCAGAGCCTGCTTCTCTCTCCGTGCGACAGTCGATTCTGAGCGAAAGTCCGTGCGAAAGTCCGTCTTACTGGGAACCAGCGGGTTGTACACCACCGAAACTGACGCGTTGCGATTATTAAACAGTTATGCTTACGACCTAGTCAGCGCAGGTTGGTTCCCACTTTTGGTCCGCAGCAACTTGTCCAAGACATTAGGCCAGGGAAAAGGGCTGGCCACGTTGAGGGCCTGGCGGAGCGGAGGGCCAGGCCAAATAGAAGACCTCTTGTGTTGGTTGCAAGCTAGGCTGTCCCGGGCACTTTCGTTGCCTCATCTCTCAGCCTGATTTTCAGCAGAGCCAGGACATGGACAGGCTGGACTGTGGAGTGCCTCGTTAGTGACAGTTCAATGGAGAGTGACCATTCCAGTTCAATAGATGATTTCAATCTGTAGAATCGCATATCGCATCGTTGCCGGCGAGGGACTGCGAGTGATTGTACTCCCGAGGGCTTGAATGAGACCTCATTCCGGCGACAGTTCTAGGACAGTACAGAAGTCAAAAAGAACTAATCCAAGAGCAAACGAAGAAAACAAATGATAAAAGTTTAGTCGGAACTTGGACTAGTAATTACATGCTCGCTCAACTGAATACCTAGGTAAACTGGCTGAGATGGCGGCCATTCGTACTCACACCACCGTCTACACACCAAGGACAACATCCATGGTTCAACTCAAGAATAATCTCTCAAGGACTTGCCTAAAAGAGAATCTCCTGCATCGCAATCTGGTTGTGTGAGGCATAGCGCTAATGTGATTGGTAACTGGGACAAATAGTCTTTGTGGTGCATTCCTCCCAGGGCTCTTAACGCAGCTTGTCGACTACTGTTATGCACAAGCCAATGAATTATAGGCCCCCTAACCTGTCAAAGTGTCCTTTCTCTCGTGGCCAGCGTTTGTAAAGCAGCTTTACTTGGTCTCGAGCGATTGTCAAGTATTCTATCCTCATTGTACTCACTATGCCCAGTCTTCAACCAGACAAAGGCTGCCAAGTCCATAGAATACATCAACTATTCGAAAACATCTTCAACGCACAAAAGATGTGAGCGAAAGATTGGGCTAGCACAACAGAAGACTGCAGGCTGCGAGTGCGATTCATGTTCCTGCAGCTAGCAAAGTCAATCATGGAATCACCAACTCAAGTTCATGGCCTCACATGTCAACCATTGCCATAGGTGACAGGCAGAACATACGATGGCGTCAATGTGCACAAGTCAGCAAGGACAAGACATGAACCAGAACTGCCGAGGACGCATCTACACGTCGAGGTGCGTTAATTAATCACGTTGCAACAGACAAATGAACCGCCGCGCACAAGTAAACAAATAAAGCCTCGCCCCCACTGCATAAATTTCACAATGTTTTTCCCGCCACTCGGTTGCCCAGCCACCAACAGCTTGGCGCCTTGATTCGTCCACGGACTCCCGCTGTAAGATGCCAAGACTGACTAAGACTGCATCAGTACATGCATGGCACAGATACGAGGCCAACCATACAAGGATTGAGCGTCATCCAGGCTTGGCTCGCTGATCAGAGGAGTCGCACGCATCATTGTTGTGACGAGGTTGGGGAGACCCCATATATAATTCGGCTCTCCCTCAGCATTGTGTCTATCAATCTCTACACAACTAAGCACGCACTTAAATTGCTTTGATCATCATCTCCACAATGCCTTCTCTCACTAACATCTTCACTTCGCTGGCCTGCCTCATGGCAGTGGTCAATGGCATGCCCACCATCAACATTGCTCGACAGACAGCAGACGACTGTTCCGGCTCGGAAACCAACCGTCACGGGCCTGCAGCCAACTACAACATCTTTCCCAAGCACCCTGATCTTGCCAAGAATGCATTGGGCTTCCACCTTGAAACCTACAACAACGCCTCCCAAGTCGAGCAAGTTGTCGTCTTCAAGGGCATCCCCTCCAACGCCAAGGACTGCACTGTTGGCTGGGACCAGGGCGAGAGGATCTCGAGAGTCTTCATCGTCAAGGGCGGCGATGCACTGGCCGGCGTGAGACAACTCTCCGGTTTTCCCGAGGGGGCTGTGACATACAACTCTATCCAGCCTTTTGACAACGCTGAGAAGGATGTCGGAGGCGCAGACTTTACCAACTGGGATGACCTTGACCCCCAGGGCCACATCACCGGTGGCATTGACTGCGCTGAGACCTTGTACTTGAAGGTCGCCCTTCGAAACCCCAACGGCAACACCAAGGTTTTCCTCGGGCAAGATGACACCAACGGCCTGCATATCACCTACTCTTGTTAGAGGATGAGACTCAGGAAAGATACTTGTTTTCACTTCTTCGGTAGGATTCTAGGGAACATTGATTTATAATGGGCGTCTTTGGACACTGGAGATTCATGTAGATAGCTATAGCTCTTGACGAAGTAAAAATGATGAAGTGATAATGATTATGAAGCTGGATTATCCTCTTTCTACTTGCTACAACTGTGCTGTTGGGCTCGCTCTTGTACTCCAATGTCCCGGTCCTCCGTTGACAAGTGATCTAATTCGGACTAGACAGGCTCTCAGTTTCAAATGTGAAAACCTATATAGCTACCTACCCCTGCACCGTTTCGGCATAGATAGAAAACCCATCAGTGCCAAGAGGCAAGGGCCTGATCCGGGTTCTCGGAGGCGAGAAGCGATCCCAAATAAGTGATAGGTGCCTGTTGGAAGATGAAGGGTCACATTCATGCATGCACGTTAAACCATGCCAAGATTGGTCCGCATCTCGAATTGGAGTGCCAGCGTCGTGGAACCTCGTATCAGAGTCGATAAGAGGGCGTTCCGAGGATTACCAGATTAATTTCACCGTGATAGTCACGTATGAGACCCACCAGAAGGAAGGACAGTGCAGCGTGACACTGGAACCTGAGCAGCATTGCAATGGACTGATACATGTAGACAATGTTGTCTGTGAAGCGTTCCATGTCCTCGGGCTGAGTTGTCGGGTATGACGACCTAGAGGTCGACAGTTGACAGCCAGCTCAGCTATCGAAAGACACAAAGTATACTGGACAGTAACATTGTTAGAGAATACAAGAATCAAGGCCTCGTGATGGTGCTGGCCATTCAAAGAGATCCACGCGGTACAACTCTGCTCCCAGCCATTTGGTTTTACCACTGGGCGCTCGAGTGCTCTTCCAATGTCCTCGGCTATCCAGCAATCATGAACCGAGTTCACCTTTTGCAAGGGTCTGCAATAGAAGTGACAAAGCTTGACGTAAGATCGGTAATTGACGGACCAGCTTACTTTGTACTTACAAAATTCGCAGAAAGGCAAAGTCGGCAACCTGTGTCAACAATAAACAGATTTATCAGAGCTTCACAATTGACCACCTACAACGGCAGAGAAGTCTCGGCGCAATATCGCTGTAAACGAACCGTTGGGCGTTCACGGGTGGCTGGCGACTGAATCAGGGGCGCCGAGAACTGATAAACGCACATTATCCAAAGTCATTTGAGCGAGATCGACGCCTCTCCTGACTCCCTCTCTCCTAATGGGATTCTTTTCGACTGATTTGACAAATCAGCTTGTTCCGAGGAGCGCAACAAACTTCACCCTTCCCGACAAAAGGAAAAAGTCTTGGCCAAACGCGTAGCTCGAACGCGGGATTCAAGCATCGCATTTAGAGGAATGCAACGTTCTGATCACACGGAATAGGATATGGAACTTGAAAGTTTAAGAGGCAAGGGAGGAAATCTAAGACACGGCATATTCTCCCTTGTGGAGAAAACTAGAAGCGCTTGATGGCTGAAGTTAGTTACTGTTAGGGGGGGCGCGATCTTGGTACTGAAGGACAAGCGTAGCAAACGCTGTCCCGTTAACAATTATCATCACCACTTCTGCTCACCTCAGCTGAACCCCGACCCTTGCCATTAAATGCGTTTATCCCCTATATCGTTATTCTCAACTTTATTTGTGACACACATGCATCATGGAAACCCTGGTTTGCGGGACTGATGCTACCCTGAAGCAGGACATGACGTGAGTTTATTCGCGGAGAAGGATGAAACAGGAGTGAAATCTTGATGAAACCGTGCATGGTAAGAAGGATGGACATACAGTGAGCATACGTTTTTAATACCGTTCTTCAGTCCACTACCTTGATGCAAGACGGTTGAATGCTCTTGAGAAGCCGCTGTCAAATCCAACGGTGACTGTGGCACTCGCTCATTGGTGGGTTTCGTCAAGGTTACTCTGGAGGACTGGAATTGTGTGGACTTGCAAGCCTACCAAAACTGGGAGACAAGAAATGTACCCTTGAATGCGACACGCGTTAATTGGCCAGATAAGCCGGGCTGGACCCTTGTCGTCACAGCCCTACTGCACTGCTGACGCTTACGCTAACGCACTCAGCATTTGGCTTAACAGGAGGAACTCTACCGGCACCGCCAGCCGAGCCGTTGAGATAGGGGCAGCTGGCATTTGAGCTTTGGCAGCACGGATGTCAGTGGCGTCTAGACAGAGAGGAGTCATCTACACATCTCACACATAACCCCTGAATGCTTCAACAGACGTGGAGATGACGGCGGGCCTGTGGCCGTCGACTTGGGACTGGCGTCAGCTCGCGACAGGGCCCGGCCGCTTCCAAACGGGGAACAGGCTAGGGATCACTCAGCCACTATCGACGCTAGAAGTCGATAAATCAATGATAACTCAGGGGCTTATCGTACTAGTTTGCAACTACCGTCTGTCGGGGCGTGAGGCTGATCCCCTCCCCCTTAAACGTACAGTGCTAGCCCAAGACCCTAACCCGCTGGAGCATGGCGCTAGCCGAGACTGTTTGCCTGCTGAGCTCCAGTGGAGGGGTTCCCCTATTCGCCTACAACGTTAGCGTTTCAGTTTTTGTCATTAAAGAATATTGCTCCATCCCGTCTCGTCTCTCCCCTGTCGTTCCAGCTAATCTTGATCTGCCCAACTCTCGCCATTCGCTTCGCTTGCTTCGTCGACTCGACATCTCCTGCGCTCTCCAAGTCATACCGACATTCCTTTTATTCTCTTCCATGACTTTGGACTACTGAGTGCAACCATGATGGGCGTTGTTCGCTCCAACCGGGTGGCGCTGCTTGTCGCGGCCGTTTTCTTCACATTCTTCATGGGCTTGGCCCATTTCCGTCTTGGTACAACTCCATCCAGCCCAGCCACTGCCATGTGAGTGCTTCCATCTGTATGGCGTCGCGATCAATACCTAACTGCTTCCACCAGCTCCGACTCGGACAAGTATATCCCCGACGTCGATCCCGCCGCTGCCACTGCCGCTCCCGACGACGCGGCCAAGGTTGCCACGACCAAGGCTGTGCAGCCTCCGAAGGCCTCTGTCTTCCCCTCGAACAAGGCTGAACAAGAACCCGAGGTCGTCCCCACGCCTGCATCCGAGGAGCCCGAGATCGAGGTTGTCGAGGAGGTTGTCGAAGTCGACGTCGAGGAGACTCCTACTCCCACTCCTACACCCACCGCCGCCGAGTCCCATGTCCTGCGCCCTCAGGACTTTGTGATCCCTTCGGTCAAGCCCACTACCCCCGAATTCGCCGACTATGGCGCTTGGGGTTGGAAGCTTCCTCACCCCAACCCTATCTGGAAGGAGTCTCTGGGAGAGCGCCTTTGCATCGTCGATCTCGAAAGCCGTCCTTTCGACAAGCCTGGACAGATTTGGGATCCTCAGGGAATGAGCTGGAGTCGTGCCAAGGATGTCCATGGTCCTTCTGGCGGTACCCTGAACCACTGGGTCTATTGTATGTTGTTGCCAATTCGCTTGTGGTTTTGGGACCATTTCTAACATGTCTTGCGCAGCCCAGATCCACGGTTACAAGTACTACTACGTCAAGATCAACACCTACAAGGATCGACGTGATTCTTGGAAGAAGCCATCTGTTCTGTCCAAGATCCTCAAGAACCACGACGTCTGCATCTTTATCGATTCGGATGCCCTCTTCAACCATCTCGACCTCCCTCTCGAATGGCTCATGAACTACTGGAGCATCTCGCCTCACAACAACTCCCTCGCCCTCGCCGTCGACCCCGATGTCCAGCACAACCACGACCGATTCGGCAAGCTGTTCCTCAACACTGGCTTCATGATCATGCAAAACAACAACAAGACATACGACATCTTCAGGGACTGGGACGACTGCCCCAACGAGGGTAGCAAGTACCCTGGCTGCACCGAGTTCCGACACCGCAAGGGCTGGCAGCCCACCGACCAGGGCGGCTTCGGCACCTTTGTGCGCTACGACTACCCCAACGATATCAAGGAGCTGCCCTGCACAGAGGCCAACGGTTTCCCCGAGGCCAACCAGGGCTGCATGGGCAAGTTCATCAAGCACGTTTGGTTGGGCAAGGAGGATAGGCTCAAGATTGTCGTCGGCAACGTGTTCCCCGGCACTCTCCTTGAGACCTTCCACAAGCAGTTCCTCGCAGCGAAGGACAGCTTTTTTACAACAGAGGACGCTCTTATGTCTAATGAGTAAATAGATATCTTGTATTATATTTAATGAATAAATTCTTGGAGTCTGGGTTGGGTCTTGACAATTCCTTCGGCTTCTCATCATCTTCATCATTACAGCCTGCGACTTGCTGAAGTGATGTCGACCCCTCGTCAGCTCTGGCGATGAGTTTCTTGACTGTTGCTCTTGAAGTCACTGTATGAGTTGTTACGGTTTGTGGTGCCCTCAAGTCAACATACTCGTGTTGTCGCTTCTATACTTGACATACTGCCCAATCAACTGGCCCGCAAACTATTACAGTTATATACACTTTGTTTAGACTTCAGCCTCCTTTAGCCAGTGTGCCTTCTGCCTCTCCCGTGCCCGTGCCCATGCCCGTGAGCATAGAGCGGGCCGAACCGCACGAGGCCGGACCAACACCGTGCATCACATCGTGAGGATAGTTGGGGAGTGTTGAGAGATTCATATGAGCCACCTGTCAATGTCTCCCAGATGCGCCAATTTGGCAACGATAAACCTGCGGCTCGGTGATCGGCCTTGGATCCTCCATGTGCATGCATGCTCGCCAGATCCCTTGACTATAACAGGCCCGGAGCTGTTGGCGTTCATGCACTCTGTTGCGATCGATTCATTTCCAGACAGGGTCGACCGAGCCTTGAACTGACCCCAAGCTCTAAAACAGAAACCTCCAACTTTGTGGCCATGAAGGAGATTAATATAGGGCGAGAACCTCGCCACGGCTGGTAGGTGCTGACACGGAGTTATTTGACATGCCGAGGATAACATAACCTGCCAGCCACGACATTTGGATTGGTCGCACATCGGTTGAACGATCGCGGCTCTTGTCCCGTAGAGTGGCTGGTTCTATTCAAAGGGCTGGGTCTCTACACCAAGGCCACCAAGGCATGACGACCAGGTGATACCCTCGTGACACGTCACACTAGAACACGTATCATGTTTGTCTCCCCGAGCGAATTGCCTGCCTTATTCGAGTTACATGAGAGGACTCAGGGCTTACATGCATACGCCGGCAAGGATGGATGATTCGAGCCATGCATCGTTCACAAGCAGGCTGTGGACCTCGATGGTCCAAATCGGTCGCCTGCATTCACCTGGAACTCTGAACACAGCATCTGGGGAAAATTACAATGGACTGGGTACCTCTCGGGCACACCTGTGGGAGAGGAATATCTACGATTCGTCCCCCTGAAGCAATGCTGGCCTTCATGCAGCTGCCTCTTGGCAGCACGATTATGCCTAGGGCTATGTGTACGCCTTGTCTCATTGAGGCGCCCTAGCTCCAGCACCGATTGGATCTTGATGCATGGCTATCCGACGTGGCATGTATCGTGCCTTAGTTGAATCACGTCTGAAGACACCAATCATGTCGATTGGCAGAGTCGGTACCTTTGGTATGCGGACCATTTGCACTTTTGACAAAGGCATCCTGAGGTATTTCTTTCCCCGCTAGCATGTTGCTTTCTAGTTTTCGTGTCGTCTTTACAATTCTTTTGCTCTGTTAACCCAAAAGAGACAAGCTCCTGCTACCTACGTCCCTGCCATGAACGGATACATCGAGTGGGTTGACGACGATCTCCTATGCTTCTGTGACGAAGACGACATTTGCTGTTGCTTCGAATCGGATAGCTACGACTCCGAGAGTTCCGAGTCTGAGTCCGAAGACTCTGATTCTTACGATTTCGATATGGATGAACTCCAGTATCTGGGTCAACGACATGCAAGTTCAAGCCGATCAAAGAATCCTTCTCGGGCCCAACACAAGTCAACCTCTCAACCCCGACAAAAGTCCTCCTCTGATGGTGCAAAGGCTGGCCTTGCAAAGAGCAACGTCCTTTGGCCCAGTGAGAGGTGCAACTTGAGAGTTCGTTTCCTCAACGGCGACAAATTCGATCAAGAGAGGGTCAAGAAGTGTGTGACAGAGCACTACAACTCGGTCCCGATGCGTCTACGGTTCAAGTTTCTTGAGCCGGGTGATCCCGAACACTCAGATATTCGGATTACCTTTGCGAACCAGTCAAAGTGTCTTATAGGCCGTTCTGCCGAGAACCATCGTGGAGAACCAACTATGTGGCTCAACATGCACCGAGACTCCAGCATGGGAGCTGAAGCGAGACGAGCCAAGAGACAGTACGACATCTTGCACGAGTTCGGTCATGCTCTGGGCATGCAGCACGAGCATCAGCATCCTGAATGTAAGGTCAACTGGAACATGCAGGTTATCCAGGCAAAGTATGGGTGGAGCGCCGAGAAGGTTCATGACAACTTTGACAGGTTGACTCAGGGGGTGAAGCCTGCAGCATATGATCCAGAGTCCATCATGCACTATCCTGTCGAGCCAGGAGATACGCATAGCCTCGTCACATATGTGCCCCTAGCGACCAAGTTGTCCGAAGGCGACAAGAAGTTCCTCATGGCCATCTACCCAAAGCCAACCACAGTCGTCAAGCCTCCACAGAAGCCACCAAGGATTACAACCAAAAGGCCGCCGCATAATGACTACATGGTGCAGCGTCTGACTGCTCAGTTGGTGATGCAGTACTGGATAGAGAATGCAATGTTGGAAGCAATCAAGTCTGAAGAGAGACGTCTTAGGAGAGTACAGAAGGAGATGGAGATGATGCAGTATTTCTTTGCTCCGTTTGTGGTCAACCAGGTTGTGCTGGTGCCCTGTTACTACTGGTATTAACTAGGGGTATGGATATGGCGTATATGCAAGGTATGAAAGTGTATCAGGACTATAGTTGGGTCTCCTTGAGTTTGTTAACTATACTGTTAAGTTCGGTGCTTGCATTGCCCTTTGCTCTTAGGACTGACTTACCTTACGCTCCTTTCTAGCTCTATATCAACCGACTGATGTGCATCAATTTCAGATGATGCGTCTTAGCTTCTTGCTATTTCTTCCTTCTCGTCAGGCTTGACAGCTGGAGAGTAGACACTGCTGTCAATACCCAAGATGTCCGGTCTACATACCTAAACATGCCACTCGCTCACTGGTTAAGATGTCATCGGCGTCTTTCAAGAGAAATAGAAAGTCAGGTTTTGCTGCTTGTTGATAGCATTTTAATGATCGTAATAAAACCACTGTGTGCACACTGGCTATTCGGAGCTATAGCGGCACGGGTGTAAGTTTATGTCCGGCTTGGCTCTGTGGAGATGCCCTTTGAGTCAGTCCACAGCCGAACGGATGCAGTCTGCTTATGCCCCTGTCTTTTTAAGTCTGTATGGAGATAGCCTAATCTCTAGCGTCGGCAGCACTTTGCTTACGTCCTTGTCCAAACAGTGGCCACACTGAGACTGTCTCGCCTTGTTCGGGGCCGTATACACTCCGTCGATGGCCACATCCGTAGTATATCAAGGGCCGGGGCTTTCAATCACATTGATTTCTTCACATCTTTGTTCATTCTTTTCTCTTATTTAGCTCAAGTCGACAAAACGCATACATATCCCTTGCCACATTCCCGCAGAAATACCCCCTTAATGGCGCCTTTTTCCTCCAGTGATATCCCAGACCTCAGCAACCAGGTCATTATTGTCACTGGGGGCAATGTTGGTCTCGGCCTCGAAACCATTCGGCAGCTCAGCCAACGCAACCCAGCCCGGATCTACTTGGCCGCCCGGTCTCAGGAAAAGGCCGACAAAGCGATCCGGGAGCTCAGGCATGCCAACCCCACGGCCAGCGACATTGTCTTCTTGAAGCTTGACCTTGCCTCATTTGAGAGCGTCAAGGCAGCAGCAGCAGAGTTCCTCAGTCGAGAAACCCGCTTGGATATTCTCGTCAACAACGCTGGCATCATGATGACACCCGAAGGACTCACCAAAGATGGATACGAAATACAATTCGGAACCAATGTTCTCGGTCCTTCCCTTTTCACGCAGCTTCTGCTTCCAGTCTTGCGCAACACCGCCAAGGTCAACCAGCAAACGCGTGTAGTCATGCTCTCCTCGGCTGCTCACGCCCGAGCCCCCACGGACATTTACAAGTTTGACGAGTTCCGAACAACCATGTCCGACCGAGCAACTACTCAGAGATACACCATCTCCAAGCTTGCAGATCTTCATTATTCCAAGGCTTTGGCCGAGCGAGAAAAGGAGGTCAAGATCATCCCTGTCCACCCAGGGATGGTGGCCACCAATCTTCACCACGCTTCGACTGGGTTTTTCCTCAAGCCGTTCCTTAACGTTGCCATAATGTTTGCAACGCCTGTAGAGAAGGGTGCCCTTTCTCAGATCTACACAGCTGTGAGCCCGGACGTGAAGAGCGGACAGTACTATGGTCCCATTGGTAAAGCTGAGACTGGCTCCAAACTCGCTCAAAACCATGATCTTCAGGAGGAAGTGTTTGGCTTTATCCAAACACAGCTCGAGGGGCATGTTGAAATCATCGCGTGAAGGCCAGTATATCAGGGTCAATAGTTGAGATATTAGATAGAGGATGAGGCTTGGATGGGTATCTGTTTATACTTGAAATGTCTGTAATCTTGGCCATTTGGAGATCTTCTCGCTACTATGCATCCCACGGAACATCAGCCAGCAGTGCATTTTCTTAGGGAAACTGGGATTGTGATATGCAAGATGACAATGTTAAGGTGCATTTCGATAATCCACTCGTCACGGGTACTCGGCCCACTAAACTGGATAATAGTGATTCGAGCCACTCTACTGTGACGTCAACGTAGCCAGATGGAAAGGAGGCGACTGTTGGACTTGGCATCATTCTTCTGACTATACCTCCCAAGGCCACGTACACCCTCCATCTTCAGGTCTTTGATCGTTAATGCAAATGCCACGTGATTGCTGTTAGAAGGTTGAAGCTCCTGAGGGTGTGAAGGTTCAACTTAGGTACTTGGCCAAGTCTGGTACAGATCCACTTTGAACCTTGGCGTTCTGCATTTTGCTTACACCCCTACTTTCTCTGGCCTGATTCCTGGCTCCGTTGAAGTTTGGTATCAGTCCACAGTTTGTATGTGCTACTATGGAAGCATGGGACTCTCGGAGGAGGCAGGCTTCAGACCAAAAAGCAGCTTGAGGCCCGTAAACAGGCTGGCGAGGGTCTCAGGGCGATTCATGGTCCAGAGCAGACAGAGGATGAACGCAAGATCAGCGAGGCCCTAGAAAAGGTGGCGGCCGAGCACGGCACCGAAAGCATCCAGCAGATCGCATTGGCGTACATCTCGCAGAAGACGAGGAACGTGATTCCGTTAATTAGCGTTCGCAAGGTCGAGCAGCTGCAAAATAACATCAAGTCGCTAAGCATCCACCTGACTGATGAGCAAGTCAAGTACCTCGAAAGTGTTAAGGAATTCGATGCTGGCTTTCCCGCAACCATGATCGGGGAGGATCCAAAGGAGACGGGCGTGTCTGGACCCATGATTGCTTCATTCGCTCACATTGCGTGGCAAAAGGCCTCCCGGCCTATTGGGAGGGACTGAACTGCTGGCTATTTGTACACTATATGGATGCTACTCCCTGTGACCTGAAAGGTCCGAATTAATCGCTTCTTGATAATTATCCGTGTCTGATGTAAGAAGCCCTAGCAAATCGGCCTTGGAGATTACGCCGTCTACCCGACTAATGCAGCTTGCTTACCCTCCTGACCCAGATCCTAGTGGTGGGCCAACTAGCCCAAGTGAGGCCACCCCTGAATCGTAGCCTTGAGTGTTGCCCGTCACTCTTCGCGCCATGTCATAGTTCCTATTTAAGCTTCATCTTCCTTTACCATTCCTGATACGCAGCCTGTTTCTCATTAATTTCTTTCGAAATAATCCCGGAAACCATGCATCTAATCCTTACTGGGGCGACAGGCCTCGTTGAGTCAGGCGTCCTCGATGCGATGCTCAAGTCGAAAGAAATCACCAAAATCTCCATCTTGAGCCGGAGACCAGTTCCTCTAGCAGCAGATGACCCAAGAGCCAACGTCATTATCCACAGAGACTTCGAAAAGTATGAGCCCGAACTTCTCAACAAGCTACAGGGCGCTAATGAGGTCGTCTGGGCATTGGGCATCAGCCAGCTCAAGGTCACAAAGGAGTTTGTTTACCTCATCTGTCTCGCGTTGAACTGAATTTCGCAAACTGACAGCCTGTAACCAGTGAATACATCACTATCACCAAAGATTTCCCTCTTGCTGCAGCTAGAGCCTTCTCCAACCTCTCATCCAACGACGAGCCCTTCCGCTTCATCTACGTCTCGGGTGGCGGCGCAACCTTGAACCCAGGCCTCTCCACTCCTTTCTACGGACGTGTCAAGGGAGAAGCCGAGAAGGCATTATCTGAACTACGCACATCTCGGTTCCACATCGAGTCCGTACGCCCCGTCGGTGTAGATGCCTCGAATCACGATACCATCAAACCACATATTCCTGACCCCGGTGCGGCTTATCACGTAATGAGCTTCGCCTTGGGGCCGCTGATGCGAACAGTTTTGCACCCGTTGCATAGTCCAACAGAAAAACTGGGACCTTTCCTGGTCGAAATGGCGATGGGCAAGATGACAAGCAGCTAGATGCAGGCAGCAAGGGCATCACAGATCTGAACGGTTCAAGGATACTCGACAACTGGGCCTTTCGAAGGCTGTACGGGATTTGATTCATTCATTCTGGGTATACGTGGATACAGTACAAATAGTTCATGACGTAGTTAATCTTCATCTCACCTCGCTTCTGGCGCCAGTAGTTTGTCGTTTCCAACACCTCAGGACACCCTCGCAGCAGCATGCCCCATCTTTTAAAGAATTCAGGACTGAACTCCCAAGCTCCGGCGTCCCAGGCCTCGCCCCATACTACAAATGATGCTTTGGTATTGGTCTCGAAATCCAGTAAATCACAGCAAAGCGTATCACATAGCAGGTCCTCATCATACTCCCCTGCTTCAATCCCCCGAAGAATATTATCGCGCATCCCAGGAATCGGGAATAGATCCAGCCAGGAATGATGTGGGATTGACTTCTGCAACTGTGTTGGAGCAAGGTGAGTCGGAAAGGCGGGTTGATCCCGGGAAGATTGAGGTCCCAGTCTGTTAAACATGGATCTGTGGTCATCTGTCTCTAGATACTCGAGGGGAATTTGCAGCGTCAGGGCGTTTCTGGCCAGAGCGTCGAAGGTGTTGAGGCGTGTGAGACCGGGGAGATCGCAAACAGACGGAAAGTTGAGGCCCCAGTTTGTGTAGGCTCTCTGCATAAAGTCCCTGATATTGTTGTGTAACTCGGGGCACCTGATAATGACCAAGATGGGCAGCTTATGGAGCAATGCGATAAAAAGTTGAGACTGTTGTCGTCGAGTGTTTGCAAGCTGTTCAGGAGAGGTATCCACCGCCTCTCTACTTCCGGGTTCAGGGCCGTTGGAAGCAAAGGTTTTCAGGTGTTTCCGTTTGCCTTTGGGTGCCACAGGTCAGCATGGGACGGATACTTCCTTTCGACACGGGCCGAGACTCACGATACGCCCTTTGGTGGAGGCGATTCTGGCGCTTTCTCCGTTCTTTAGCGCTCGTCACCCCTGTCCAGTCATCCACCTGATCCCAAACTTCTGATAGTTGCGAAGGCATGGCTGCTTATGTTGGTCTCTCTGGTTCTTTTGCTGCGGATGGGATGCAAGAGGGAAAACGCGAATGATGTTCAGAGTTGTCGAGGTGTTGATGCGACCTGCTGACACCCTTGCTAGCGACGTCATGGCCCAGAGTTTATTGTGGCGCCAGTCCCGGTTCATGCAGCTTGCTTATGCCCCTACAGCCAATCAACGGAGGCCTACACGGACTCGGAACTGGGCCGAGTCATGCCAACATTACAATCCTGAGGAGACAAGGGTCTCCCAAGAGTCATCTGTGGAAGCCAGGGATCAACAGTAGGACGATGTTGAACCATAGGTACGTAAGTGATCACTGGTTGCAGTCGAATGTAACACTTCGTCTCCATTGAGCTTGATGTTGAGGTAGACGTATCCATCTTATGATCTAGCATAGAGCTGCGAAATCTTGACACGACTCCACAGGATATATCATCGAGCTCACGAATTCATTTCTGGCCACTATTTAGTATGCATAAACTGGGGGAGACAAAGGTGATGTGTGTTGGAGAAAAAAAAAGGATCGCTAGGGACCCTATGCAGCAATTTCCCCTTTTGCCTATTGCACCCACATTTGGGTGTTTGAACAGTCTCTCGTCACATTTCATATTTCAATTGTACAATGCAGTGAATAGCTCTTCCGAGCTCATAGAAAAGGTAAATCCATGACGGATCAAGCCCTCTCTTTAGCTGTGCAGACCAGCAGAGCATTCTTTCGAATCTCATCAATCTGGTCCAGGGTAAGCCAGTTGCTTGGTAATCAATCAAGAGTGCTTCCGAGGGCACGGATAAACTTTAGGCCGGGCTCGAAGGCACCCGAGGTTGACATCACCCTCGTCAAATCAACCAGGGACTTTGGCATTCTCTCCTGGCCAATTCCTCAATTCGTTAAAAATCATGGCGAGCCCGGAGGTGGGACTGAAGATTATCTTCTATGCCTACCCGTGTCTCCTCTTTGTGACTTTGTTGGGTTCGCAATGCCTCCAATTCTACCTCAGTCGCGGTCGGGAACCGCGTCGCATCGCGCTAGATAACGAGCGGCAGAAGCAAAAGGCCGAGAGTATCCGACGAGTCTATGCGAGAGTCATCCGGTTTCTGCAACTTGTCTTGTCTCTTTTGTTTGTGGCTAGTATAGCTATTACTGCACGAGAGGCAGTCAGTGGTCACCATGACTCGGACGGCACTGTCGACTTCTCCTTCAGCGCGTACCTGGTTCGTTCTTCCTCTCTTCCCGCCAATGCCATTGTGCTTACTGATAGTGAATGTAGGCATCTCATGTCGGTGTTTTGCTTTACTTTTTAGCTGGGTTGCTACCAGATCCGGAAGGGCCGTGGTCACCGGGCAGTGCACATTGCTATGCATGGCTCGCGGGTGCCCTTCTGGAGACTGTCATTGCTGGCATCTTTTCCTCCGAGAAGTTGTTACTGCGACCTTCTTCTACCTTCCTTGACATTCTCATCATTCTCGGCTTGTCTAGAATCGCCACCTTTATACTCATGATGGGCAGTCTCGTCTTGAGGGAGTATAAGTTGAGATCGCCTCAGCCCAAATCGGCCCCAGAGGAACGTCAATCCCTTCTCGAGAATGGAAATGGCTCATCCAGCAATTACGGAAGCGTGCCCCAATCCCCAGCACCAGCCAAGAGAACCCAAGTCTCAGGTACGGGCTGGCTCGACTACTTTGCTGGATTCCGGGTCTTGTTCCCTTACCTATGGTACGTACATACATGTTCATATCGATCCTTTAAGCTTACCTTGTCCAGGCCCAAAGACTCGCCTATGTATCAGGCCATTGTGGTTGTCTGCTTGGTTCTCTTGATTTGCCAGCGCACCGTCAATGTCTTGGCCCCTGTGCAGCTTGGAGTGCTGGTCGACAACTTGGGCGAGGGCCGTCTGCCGTACAAGGAAATCGCCCTCTACGTCGTGTATCGTGCCCTTCAGGGCAACCAAGGAGCCCTCGGCGCCGCAAGATCTGTTCTCTGGATTCCCGTCTCGCAATCGCTCTTCCGAAGACTCTCCTCGGCGGCATTTGAGCACGTCTTGGGCCTTTCCCTCGAGTTCCACCTCAACAAGAAGATCGGCGAAGTCACCAGCGCGCTGAGTCGGGGCGCATCCATGAACACATTCCTGGAGAACTTTTGCTTCCAAGTGTTTCCCATGGTCTTTGATATCTTCGTCGCTGGTGTCTTCTTCTTTGCCAAGTACGACCCCTTTTATACCCTCATTGTATTCTTCATCATGTGGTCTTACATCTTCCTCACCATCTACGTCGCCAAGTACCGTGGTAAACAGCGGAGAGACATGACGGTCAAGGCACGCGAGATGGAGGCCATCAAGACGGATGCTCTCCTCGCATACGAGACAGTGCAGCACAACTGCGCCGTCTCCCGTGAAACCCAGCGATTCAAGGATCATGTGGTTGTTTACCAATATGCGGAGCGCCTGGTGCAGTGGTCGCTCAATGGTCTCAACCTCACTCAAAGCTCGATCTTTACCCTCGGAACCGCCCTGCTTGTCGCTGTTTCCGCCTACAAGATCTCCATCGGCGAGCAAACGGTTGGCGAATTTGTCAGCCTGATCAACTACTTTGTCCAGCTTCAGGGTCCCCTCAACTTCTTTGGAACCTACTATACCATGCTGCAGAACAACCTCATCGAGGCCGAACGCCTGCTTGATATTGTACGCCCTTGCTGATGTTCTTTATATGGTTATCATAGTTGCTAACTCTTACTAGTTCAAGGAGACGTCCGGTGTTGTGGAAAAAGAGGATGCCATCACGATGCCCTCGCCGCAAGGAGAGGTTGCCTTCAACAACGTCAAGTTCTCTTACCAGAGCAACAAGGGCGAGCCCGTCATCAACGATATCAGCTTCACTGTCGCCCCTGGCACCAAGACGGCCATCGTGGGAGAGTCTGGTAGCGGCAAGTCGACTTGTCTGAAGCTTCTTTTCCGCTTCTACGATGTCTCTGATGGCTCCATTACCATCGACGGCCATGATTTGCGAGACGTGACGCTCGACAGCCTCCGCAAGAACATTGGTGTTGTGCCGCAAGACACGGTCTTGTTTAATGCGACTATCATGTACAACTTGCTCTACGCCAGCCCCCATGCTTCGGAGACCGATGTCTACGCGGCTTGCAAAGCTGCTAACATCCATGATCGTATCCTCGGCTTCCCAGATGGCTATGAGACCAAGGTCGGGGAGCGAGGTCTGAAGTTGTCTGGAGGTGAACGCCAGCGTGTAAGTGCCCTGTTTCCCCCTCATTTATTCTATCTATGGTGTATGAGTTAGCTGACCATTATTCACTCATAGATCGCCATTGCCCGAGCTATCCTTAAAGATGCTCGCATCCTGCTCTTGGACGAGGCCACCGCGTCCCTGGATTCTCATACTGAGAGACAGATCCAAGACGCCCTCGAGCGTGTTACTGCCGGACGAACCACGATTACCATCGCGTACGTTAAGGACTCGCATTTTTTTCCTTGGCGATTTCTTTTTATGAGGCATTTTCTCACAATCTCTGTAGGCATCGTCTTTCCACCATCACCACCTCTGACCAGATTGTGGTGCTTCACAAGGGCAACATCGTTGAGCGCGGCACTCACAGCGAATTGCTTGCCCTTCAAGGGCGGTACCACGCCATGTGGGAGAAGCAAACGACCATTGAGAAGAGAGAAAAGGAAAAGCTGGACCGTGAAAATGAGTCGGAGACCACAGAGTGAAGTCTCTAGCCCCTCGGAGTATAGCCATAATCCAGGGAGGGGGATAATTGGTCTCGTAGTAAAACGCGTTGATCAGAGGTACTTTGTGATAATGTATTCATATCTGGCTTGGGCCTTGGACTTGGCATTGAGGAACTAGGCCATCTCGCCTTGAGAGAAGCTCATGACAGGAACGGGTTGAAGCACTCATGTCTTGTCTTGTCGATCCCCAATGTCTTGTCTCTCTGGGTTTGGCTGTTCCAGCTCAAGATGCAAGTTTCAAACCGTTGAACCCACACAACAACATATCCCCTGTGGCTTAGTTGGCTAAAGCGTCCGACTGTTACTTTCAGACAATCGGGAGATCGGAAGTTCGAGCCTTCCCGGGGGAGCACCCTTTACTTTTTGCCTCGCCTTCCTTTTTGAGTGCCCCCTTTACCTTCATACTTGAGCATTACTCGTGTCCTCAAGACACAATTCATTGTTATTAATACGAGTCAGGTGTTGCGTCATTGATCAATGCACACTTCGCTATTCCGGAATGGGCCCAAGCCCCGGACTTTACGCAGCCGGACCCGGACGGCTCGTTTACTCCGCCTTTCAACTACCGAGACCCATCTCTTCTAGGTCAACCTCTCTACTTCGATTCTGTCTCATGTTCTATCATGGAATCTCAAGATACGGCCCCCAAGCAAAGAGTGATCCCAAGAGCTGTTAGTCTCCGACATGCACCAAACGTTGACGCGACACGGTGATGCTAACCACGCGATCCTAGTGCCACAATTGCCGAGCACGCAAGGTAAGATCTACCTGCAGCCAATGGATCGACCGGCAGATGGATGACCAACAGGCTCATGCTTCTTCTGTGATAGGTTCGATGTAATCGTCTCGTGCCTTGCTCCAACTGCACCATCTCCGGGCTTGACTGCCCACGAGCTGGCAACCCTCGCAGTGCCCGACCGGCTGAGGACGCACAGGTCAGGTATGCCACACAGGCCACGTATTCGGAGTCGATCTCATGCTCATCGTGTTTTGAAGCAGCCTGCCAAGTCAGGATACGCTTTCCTACTTTGCACGCTTTGAAGCCAAACTCGCGGATTTTCAGCTTAAAGTCGATGGCCTGAAGGAGCAGCTGCAAAACCGTGACTCCACAGACAACACGGTGCCTTCACCGCACTGCTCGAACAGCAGCAATCCAGTAGTTCGACAACATGATGTCTTTGGAGACCACACGCAAGAAGAGGGCGACTCCTCATTTGGGCGACAGGCTTTGAATGCTATCCAAGTCGCGGAGTTGGCGTCATCTGAGTCTTCTCACTCGCCTGCTGTTGCCCAGCATCTGGCGAGCCTGCGTGATATGGCCCGTGAGCATGAGGCTTCAGGCATGAATAGGGATGACTACATCTCAGCCCCAGTACCGGCGACTGATAATCTCAAGATGCGCTTGCCACCCTCGGCGTTCGTGCTGGCGGTTCTGAGGGTGCTCAGAGAAAGAAAAGGTTTGCCCCAGTTCACCTTATTATTATTACCTGCAACTAAATACTCAAGGTGTTCAACCCATTCTTTATTACTTCCATGGCGTCTATGACCGTCTTCAGATCGAAAAGTTATGCAGGCGTATCTACTTTCCTCTGGATTCAGTGTCGGCCGCCGAAGTAACCCTACTCAACGGTATGCTTAGTGTCGTCTTGCGAGAATTCGACAATATTGAAGCCTCCGAAATTACGCCTGAGGAAATT
This sequence comes from Fusarium neocosmosporiellum, assembly GCA_006518225.1. NCBI lineage: Eukaryota > Fungi > Ascomycota > Sordariomycetes > Hypocreales > Nectriaceae > Fusarium > Fusarium neocosmosporiellum. The sequence goes on along the minus strand of SSHR01000821.1, from coordinate 39,043 downwards.
ACACGTTACCAACGTATTTGCGAGAACCAGTTCCAAACAGGACTCGAGGTATACGAGGTGATGGCCATACCGACGAGAGAAAACGTCATGATCCTTGTTATAGGGGTAACAACAGCTCCCTTGGTCTCATTCGATAACAAAAATTAACTCGATACTAGATGGTGCATGCTCAGATTAGGGCCAAGTTGCCTCTGCAATGGAGCTTGACATCTACCGCTGCTAGACACTGCCTTGCCCTTGGCTACCATCGGGAACACCGCGTCTCACGACTTCCATCAGCCGAGGCAGCATCAGTCAGACGATTATTCTGGCACATCTATATCGCGGACAAGAATCTCTCCTCTCGCCTCGGACGAACTTCAATCATTCAAGACCTGGATGTGGACACCGGCCTCAATGCTGTTTCTGATGAGCCCGGAAGGACACCATGGGATCAAGCCTTTGCCTCGTTGGTCGAATTCGCCAGGATCCAGGGCAAGATATACGACTCGCTGTATTCTCCTGTTGCCAAGAAGCTGGAGCTAGAACGTCGCGTTGCCGTTGCTATTGATCTTGAGTCACAGCTAAGTGCGTGGCATGACAGCTGGACCAAAATCGACTTCTCTGAAGCCTTTGATTATGAGTCATTTGCATCTACATTTGGGCCTGCGGATATCATATACTACTCGTCTCTTACGCTTATTCACCGTGGCACGGCTTCGTCAGGCTCTGCTCAAGATATTTCACCTGCTTGCTACGAGGCTGCGCATCAGGGGCTCCAAGCTCACCTCAACTACTACCCTCGCCTGACGTGTTCGGGAGACCATGTCCTGTCTAATTACGCATTTTAGTGAGAAGCCCACCTTGCCCTAGACGTACTATTTCACTGATTGGATTTGGTAGGATATTCTATTACACGTCCTTTACCCCATTCGTCGTCACCTTTCTGCATTGCATCGCCCACTCTGACCAGGACGATCTAAGACTTCTCCAGGAAGTCCTTAGTAGCCTGGAGCAGGTTGGGAGTGCCCTCGATTATGCCGAGAGGCAACTCTTTCTCTGCAAAGCTCTCTTTCGGATCGCCGAGGCTTTCTTGAACAGCTACACAACTGCGCAGAACAACCAGGCAATCGCCGGGAGCACTGCTACTTTTTACATACCGTTGCAAAACCCCTTTTCTGACGAATGGGCTGGGTTAGATAGGTTCTTGGAGGGGACTGAGGATTGGGATATGACTACTGTTGATCCAGCATCATTTCTTCTGGATGATGCGATGTAAGAGTACGAAGGGGTCAAAGGAATTTCCATGGCTTATGTCAAGAGACAATGAGGGAATGAGCCCCTTGTTCAATGTAACTACTTGGTGTGCAATTCAAAAAGACCACTAGCATGTCCACAGACTAACTAATCTCTCTCCATGTTATCGTTCTGCTCCTAATCCTGCTTCTCTTTAATAATTGCTCGGATGGCTTTACCGATGGGTGTCCAGATTGGCTCTGGGTCAATAGAGACACCGGCATCCATATTGTTATGACAGATGCTAACCGCAATCCTGTCACGAATATCTGCCCAGGCAATAGAGCCGCCTGCTCCAGGACTATAGATAACATCGCGATGATCTCCAACCAGAGGGTCCGAGGCACCCTTCTCTCCTCCAAGCCAGAATCCAGCTGCACCAAACCATACAGGAATTGGAAGCACCCTGCCCTGATCATGAGGGTTTTGGCGGAACCGTGTCAGTCCCCTGACGTAGTTCTCAGAAAGAAGCCTGACACCATCAAGCTCACCCCCTTCAGTCACCATGGCGAATACTCGAGCTATGGCTGGAGCATTACCAATGGCTCCTGCGCCAGGATCGCAAGCTTGTCGAACAACCTTGAGGTTGTGCACGTCTGAGCCAGGGAAGACGGCGACCGGACTGGTGTTGTGGGTGTCTTCCAGAAACATTTCGTTACCCCCAGACAAGGTGGCGACTCTGGAGAGCTCAGAGTCGGGAACACCGAGGTATAGATCCTTGACGCCTAGAGGCTGACATATCTCCTCGCCAACAAACTGGCCAAAGGGCCGGTTCTTGGGGTCAGTTCGGCGGACCACCTCTCCAACAATCCAGCCCCAGACTAGCACGTGGTAGGCATTGGCAGTGCCTGGCTTAAACTTTGGGGGAAAGGCGGCAACTTGTTGAACCATCCAGTCCCAATCTGCCATGAGTTCAGGCGTGACACCGTCTGGCATCTGTGGAATGCCGGCTCTGTGAGACAAGGCATCTTCAACAGTGATATTCTCCTTTCCGTTGGCCGCAAATTCAGGCCAGTACTTGGAAATTGGGTCTTGAAGGTTGAGAAGGTCACGGTCCACTTGAATATGAGCTGCCAAAGCTGTGATGCCCTTGGTGACAGAAAAGACTGGGAATAATGTCTTGTCATCAACGGGACGTTTCTCAGAGACATCGGCGTATCCCGCGGTGCCATGTGCAATAAGCTTGCCACGATAGTAGGCGGCGACAGAAACACCAGTTTCTCCGCGGTCGAGCCCAGCCTGCAAGGCTGCTTCGAGATGAGGGCTGGAGGCGGTGATGTTTGATGACATGATGATAGGAGAGTTGAGTTTCAGTGAATTCAAGTTAATGAGAGATGGGGCTTACTGGAAGAGTCTCAACTTGGTACTGGCAATCGCCATTGACATAAATATGCTATCTCCTCCCTGAGATAGCCGAGCTCACCCACGCGTTCTCCGGCCGCTACTGCACCCCGCGCATCCTGTGGCATTCGGACTCGGTAAATGTCAAGCCCCGAGCTAGTCTTTATTAACTCGGCATTACGAGGACAGGTAACGACTAGCTCCGGCATCGCGGGAAGGACAGACATCATATCGGCCAAGTTCCTCTCCTCTAGACACCACTTCGGATTGTTCAAGCTCTTCACCATTCCACGCATCCATATTCTCTTTACAACCTACCATCTTACACATCAAAACATCTTGTATCACTTCAAAATGACGTACGCTGTTGTAATGCTCGTCTATCGCAACCCTCAGATGACACCTGATCAATTCAAAGACCACTACGAAAACAAACACATCCCCCTCATGAAGAAGCTTCTCGGGGACCGCTTCCCTCTCTCGCATTCTCGACGATATATTCTTCGCTCTGGCGCGGATGGACAATATGCCGTAACTGTCCCCGCAGGAACCCAAGCCGACTTTGAGTTCGATTGCTTGACCGAGTTGAAGTTTGAGAGTGAGGCCGACTTCCAGGGCATGTCGGCTTTGCTTTCCAGCGCTGAGAACTCCGCAGCTGTGGGAGAGGATTGCATGGCATTCATGGACCCCGGAAAGACGAAGATGGTTGTGCTTGGGGAGGTGAACATTACTTCGAGCTGATTTGGGCCTGATGTTGGGTTACAGGCTGGGATAGCTGGAGGGGTGCGAGATGATCTGTTCTGAGAGTTCGTACTGAGGCTATTCATAATCATAAGAAATATAGAATAAACGTGCTGTACAAGAAATAATTGATGGCAATATCCATTAACGCTGTTTCGGATATGGGTATTGTTAAGTGAAGGCGAGCCATCGTCTCGTGCTGATGAGTGTTCGCACTAGTGAAGAAATAAACGATACAGAACACCTCTGGCTCTTCTTATGCCATAGCTCAGGCAGAACTAAAAATGTGGAAAAATGAACTTGCTGTTCATGAAAATGCGGTTGCATTTATCCAATCGTAGGTAGTAAAGAAGGAAGTGTCGCATGGTTGCTGGTGCATGTTTGCCCTTCCTAGCCAGAAGGCGATAATGGCAGTTTGACGCCAGAGTTTAGCATAGAAAAGGTTGGTCGACAGTCTGCCTTAGATATGCTTTTATACGTACACAAAGGTAACCCTTCGAAGCACCTCTTTCATAAAAATCGACTCTTGTCTCAAATCAATCACTCCTCGGTGATGCCTACATCTAGGTCAATCTCTGCCTCCCTCCTCCTGACCATGACCTTGACAGTGGGATCTGTAAGGAACCCAGCGTCCACCTGAAGATTCTTGGGCCTCTCGGTCTGGCCATCACACAACTTCCAGTCGTACTTGAGGAGGAGATGGCACAGAGCAATCTTCATCTCGTTGCTGGCAAAGAATCGTCCGGGGCAGGCGTGAGTATCATGGCCAAACAGCATGTGCTGAGGCGACGTGGTGACAAACTGATGGGCGTTCTCCTGGCCAGGCTGCGATCTGAGATTGAGGAAGCGGTAAACGTCGTACTTTTCAGGCTCAGGATAGACCTTGGGGTCAATGAATGAATCGGCTGTGACACACATCCGGCTTCCCTTCTTGATGACGTGGCCGTCGGACAACTTGACATCCTCGTCAGCATGGCGATGAATCGAGGCTATTATCATTAGCACCGTGCCGTATTACGAACTGTGTCTCGTTTGAACTTACTCATGCCCATGTAGTGACGACGTTGGCTCTCCTTCATGAAGCTGTCCATAAGCTTCAGCTTGTAAAGAGACGTCTTGGCCCAGCCGTGTTCACCAATGACGCTTATAATCTCCTCACGCAGCGGTTGCACAATATCGGGATACGCGCTGATATCCAAGACACAGCCGGTGATGGTCTCCGTGGTGGTATGAATGGCTGCAAAGCTCAGGGAAAGTTGACCAAATACATAGTTGACGTCGCGACCACGGGAAATCTCAAACTTCCAACCAATAGTATCTGAAGCTCGAGGCGGCTTCTCACCAGATGCTTGAGCCTTCAAGACGGCCTCCTTGCGTCTGTTCACCTGAGGCATGATCAAAGCATCGGCATCCTTGATTTCCTGGCGTAGTTTCCGGCACAGGGGCAGGAACCAGTAAACAAAAGGCCGAAGAAAGAATGGCCATTGTCGAAGCTCAGCGGCCGCGGAGTAAGAGTCATGTGTGTAGTGCATGGCGATCTGCAGCCAGCGGTCGTTTCGGGCGAGGTTCTTGCCCAAGAAGACACGAGAGGAAAGTCTTGCCACCATTAGAGAGATGACGTTCTTGAGCGTGACTGCCTTGAACTCCTTGTCTTCTCCAATGAGATCGTGGGCAGAAGCGGTCATCTCATCGACGAGATCGTCAGTGACCAAACCCAACGACTGGGTGAGTTTGGTTCGGACAACTTCTTGAATAAAGGTGCCATCTTGCTATCCTGTCCTGTACGCCTCAAAGCCAGGATATTTGACAAAGAAGTCCTTGTCGAAGAAGCGATTGAAGCTCAAGTGGGGGTTGTTGCGGACCTCGTTGGCATAGTTGTTGGGCAAGACGAGGATAGGACCAGTGCCAGTCATGACCTGGAAGGGACCGGAGACCGTCTTAAGCCCCCTCAAGACCATCTGATATCCTTCAGCAAACCATCTTGTTGCTGGGGTTCCCTTAGAGTGGGAGGAGACGATGGGAAAGCCCGAGTAGTACTTGGGCTTCGAGAAGTAGAAGAAGGCAAGCCAAGAAACAACACCAAGGAGCAAAGTCTGAAGGTGCAAAGAAAGACTGTTTGTTTCCCCAGAAGGGGAGCGTTGGAAAAGGTCGAATATGGTCGATAGCAACATGGTGCTTGTTGCCAGTAATAGGATCTGCGTGGTTGGTTGCTTCTCATCCCAGGCTCTTCTCTCTATTTATTGACGATATCTATAACTACATCGGCCCCGGAATCTCCGCGTTTTGACTAGCCATGCAAGTACCGACCGAAGCGGGCCGAGATCTACCCATTCCTACTGTGCTAGGTAAAGCCTATGCTTGTGATGTTGACGGAGGCTTCGGGTGTTCTAGACTTTGCGTGGAGACCGTGTAGGCCGCGGAATCCGCGGAGACCTCGCGAGCTGGCTCTACGACCGAGGGCCCGTCGTTGGCTTTGATTACGTTGGCATAACTATACGGAATGCTATAGGCTCGGAATTCGGGTCGTTCCTAGTTCACCGGTTGTTTTGGATAGTTCTATATAAAGTAACTGTGAGGTTATTCGTTGGTCTCCCTCAACCACGCCCACATCCTGCCTACATTCAAACTAGATCTTCACATCCCCCATCTTTACCTATAAGGCGTTAGTCTCTTCACCGATACTCTAAATATGGCTTACTCATCAACTCTTCTCACCAACAAGGTCGGCATTGTCACCGGTGCTGGATCGCCTTTTGGCATCGGGCGATCGCTTGTCATGTCTCTTGCCCTTGCCGGAGCCAAGGCCGTCTATGCTACCGATCTGACACTGGTCAACATCCCTTCCCTGCAGCAGGAAGTTAAGGATGCTGGCTCTTCGTGCCAGGTTCACGGAGCCATCCTTGACGTTACATCAGAGGACCAGACTATCTCCGTGCTGAAGGAGATTATTGCCACATATGGACGACTGGACTTTTACTTTGCCAATGCAGGATTTGGCAATTACAAGTACGGGCTAGGGCATCCTGCATTTAGAGTTCGCTTTGCTAACTGAGACACAGGACACTGGAAGATACGGATGCCAAGTACTACGATTTTACCATCAATGTGATGCAACGATCCTTCTTCCTGGCTCTTAAATATGGTGGCAATGCCATGTGCAACACTTCTGACGAGAAGCCCCGTCCCTCCGGCTCCATCATCGTCACAAGCTCCATGGCTGGAGTCTCTGGAGCTATTTCAGACATCTCATACTGTAAGCTTGGGACCTGATGACTTTGAGTGTCAATACTGACCAAACTCTACCGGCTACTGCCAAGGCTGCTGTTGCCGGCATGCTCAAGTCTGCCTCGGTTCAACTCTCAGCTTCGCATATCCGCGTCAACTCCATTGCCCCCGGCTTTGTCAAGTCAAGCATCGCCGTAACATCCGCCAGTACAGTCTCGGGCGCTGCTTTTCATGAGAAGTTGAATAAGGAAAACGCCAAGGATGTGTTTGACAGTGTTCTGGGCCGCCACGCAGAAGAGAAGTACTACTACAATCGCATTCCTGAGCCGATTGAGATCGCCAACATTGGTGTGTTCCTTGCGTCGGACCTGTCAGCCTCGGTCAATGCCCAAAATATTGTGGCTGATAGTGGAAAGACGGCTGCGGCCTTTGGAGAGACCATCATCGCTCCTGTTAAACCTATGAAGCCTCTGGAGCCTTGAGTTAGTTAGAGTAGTAGCTGAGATGGGTAGGTAATTGTCCAATACAGCCTGAACAACTTTAAAAGCTTTGACACTTTAAGTAACTTTTATAACTCAAGTGTTTGTCTAATTTGACTTCTTGTATTTCTAGTGTGTTCAATGAAACCATCTGCGAGCCCAAACAGTATGTACACCATGAGAATGTTGCCATGGCCTAGGTAGAGATAATCGTCTGGGGAAACCCTTTCAACGCGGTCGAGATTGAATGGGAGATTGCACTAGCCTAATGAGTCACTAGTATCGTGTATAGAAAGATAGTTGGCCGTGATGAATGAACTGCTCCGGCTAACTTCCATCGTTTGTCAATGTCCCCATCCGCAGCTGAGACATGCATCTCTGCTTAACCCTTCAGTCCCATCTGGCTAACATCATAGCCATTCTCCTCCAAGTATGCCCGGAAGCGAGCATCCTCCTCCTCCAGTGTCTTGGGATGCTTTGAGAATGTTAGCAAGGACGCCATCTACCTGAAAGTGAATACTCACGTTGGGGATCAAGAACCACACGCACAGAGTTCCAACGACGGAAATACCACTGCCGATGAGAAACACGACCTGCTGACCTTTGAGTTCGTTGTCGAAGCTTGTAAGAGCCTTGCTCAAAGCCTCTGTGCCGACGGCAGCACCAGCCTTACCCACTGCCGCAGCGAAGCCAAGGAAATGCCCTCTAAGCGGCGTGGGAAAGCTCTCGCTGCTGACCAGGAAGTTGCAATCGCCAGGACCAACAGAGAGGAACGTCTGAAATAAGCCGTAGAGAGTCACAAACGCAGGGAATGCCGATGAGGTGGAGAGAGGGAACATTGTGCCCCCAATGACAAACCCGAAGACGCAGACAATGGCCCAGCCTAGAGCATAAGTCTGTCGTCGGCCGATGCGATCCATGAGTATGGCACCAATAAAGGCACCTGGAAGGGCGAAGAAGTTGATAAGAGCTGACCAACCAATCGACTCTTGCATAGTCTGGTTGTTCGAGAAGCCGGCGACGAGAGTGGGAGCCAAGAGGTTGAATGGGTAGACAACAGCGTCGTAGAGGAACCAGGCCGAGCAGCATCCAAGCAGAGGCTTCCAGTAGAACTTAATGGCGAGCATGTATGGCACCTTGCGCTTGATAGCGTGCCTGTTGTACTGGGTGGAATCGACAAGCCGTAGACGGAAGAGGAAGATGGCAAGAGGGAGCTTGACTGGTCAACCTGAGGCCTGATCAGAATTATGGAGGGCTAACTTACAATGATACCGATGCCGAAGCAGATACGCCAGATGCCGTCGCTTGGCTGGCCCTTGTAGGCGGCGATGACGATCAGAGACACGATACTCGAGCCGACAAAGCCTGAGATGATGGCAGCGTTGGTAGCAACGGCAACAAGCAAGCCACGGCGCTTCTGCATAGTCTCAGTACTATCAGCACACTCCACAGCCTGCGCAGTGCACACGGCGTACTCTCCGCCTATCCAAGGTGTGAGTATAGCTGTCATTGGGGCGAAATGAGTTGAGATGAACCTGCTCCGACACCAGCGACACCTCGACCAATTACCATCATCCAAAACATGCCCTCGACGGTCACACCATGAGACGCAGTGGCAATGATAATGCCCTGGAAGGAGTCAACAAGCTTGTAGGTTTGCTAAGGTATAGTGATGGAAGCGTACCAGAACCAAGAAGAAGGTGGTGAGGAAGATACCAATCCGTCTTCCAAAACGATCGATGCAGAGACCAAAGAGAAGCATACCAAAAATGTCACCGATAAGGATCGAGTTGGAAAGCCTGGTCTTGACCTGGGGTGTCATCTCCTTTGGGTACCTGCTCGCGTGAGTTTGGCTTCCAACAACTGGCGTCATAAACTTACAGTTTGGCGAGAACAGTGTTCATGTATCCGATAATCTGGATATTGTATCCATCAGAAAAGAGAGCCACGCCTTGCACAAGGACATCCAAGATGCCAGGTGCGCGTTGAGTTTGCTCCTTTGGCTCGGGGTCTGCAGAGACACTCTCGTCCGAAGCGACCACGAGGGTTTTTTCAGGAGGGACTTTGTTCTTGTTGGTTTGCTCCATTATGAATTAAAGAGGTATGAAGGTCTGTTGGAAGAACGATGATGAGTTGAGTTGAGTTTGGCAGAAATCGTCACAACGAGCATCTTGACTGTCATTTATATATCCCCCCTCACCTAAGACATACGACTCGGACGAACGTTCCCGACAGGTTGGAACGTAACCAAAGTTTGTCCGTGATAAGCTACGAGGTCGCTATCTAACCCTGCCCTTGCTGAAGGATCATCGAGCCTGACGTTTTTTTCTCAATGTCACCTCTTCAATGTCCACCAAGCGGCCGAACATGAACACGGCCGAGCGACCCGGGGACTATCGCGGCGCACGTGGCGTCGGTGACTGTGGAGGAACGGCATTTCCATGCCGGTTGACGTTAGCCCCAACGGCGTATGAACATCTCCTCGGCGCCGGTTCAAGCTCTTGGCCCGGCTGCATAGTCCGGTGTATTGCGGGCGTTGGATCCCACGTGGGCCTATCTATAAGACAGGAGTAACGTTCGGTTAAATGAGAGCCACGATGGAAGAGAGCGATGGATTCAGGGTCCACCGTGCTACAACAACCCTACTGGCATCAACCAACAAAGATCCCTGAACTCCACGTGCAAGGAGTTTGTGGCTTCGGCCGCTAGAATTGACAGGTAAAGAGAGCGGCAGTTTTTTCTCGGACGCGTGACAATTCTGAACTCGAAGCAAGAGCAAAGCCAACGAGTTACAAAGACAGTCATGAACGGGAACACAGTGGTTGTGAGCGTCCTTGACGCCCTCATTGCGGTTGCGTCCCTCACTCTACGCTACACGTCAATTCTTTTCGTCCGATTTGTAAGTTCTGTAGTCTTCCTTTTCTGATATGATACTGATTGGACATTTAAAGCACCCACTAGGTAAAAGATACCTCGATCGAATCTACTGGAGCTTTGCTATTTTCCTCATCACTTTCATCACCCAGCTTTTCTTTGTCAGACGTATCGGCTTGAGACTGAAGAGAAATCGAGCCCTAGCTATCCCACTGGCATTCTTGGATGATGCAAGGCCCTTGTCTACGGCCGTGGGGTTCCTGGTCAACCTATGCTGCCTTGCGGCGGTTCTTGACTTTCTCTTCCGCGGCCACATTATTTATCAAAGCAACGACTTGTCATTCTCCCGGATTGGCTTTGTGGACTCTTCGACGGCCCGAGTAGTGATTCGGGCGCCCCATTCCGACTATGTCGAGATAACCATTACTTCCGACCCAAACTCGCTGGACGCGCAAGAGGTTCACAGAGTCGACCCGATCTTTATAAGCCCAGAGTCCGACTACACGGGAACCTTTCTGATCGAGGGACTGGTCCCTAACACGACATACACGTATTCGACCAATGCCAGCCATGCTGGATCCTTCCGCACTTCGGTTTTGTCCCAACATCTTAAGCACTGGAGTCTCATCTCGTCGAGTTGCATCAAGCCTTCTTATCCGTACAGCCCTCTTGACCATGGCTTGCGCATCAAAGGACTTGAGCACCTCGGCAATTATATCTCCACCAGCACTGTCGATCTGATGCTTTTCCTGGGAGACTTCATCTATATCGATCTTCCCATACCTTTGGGCTGGGATGCCAAGGCCTACTACGCAGCCTACCGCCAGGCTTACGCTTCCCCTTCATGGTCTCCTCAATTACGGGAAATTCCATGGCTTCACGTGTATGACGACCATGAGATCATCAATGACTGGGCTGCCAACGAGACTGGCCTCTATGGAACTGCCATGCAGCCTTTCTGGAGCTACCAAGGATATGCAAACCCACCATCCGAGTTTGGTACCGGAAGGACCTACTACACGTTCCAGCGTGGAGATGTGTCTTTCTTCGTATTGGACACGAGACGGTATCGATCAGACAACGCCATGATTGACGGGCCAGAAAAGACCATGTTGGGCGAGAAGCAGCTCACGGCCCTCATGCAGTGGCTAGAGACTGAGACAAATTACAAGGTAGTCGTGAGCAGTGTACCATTCACCAGAAACTGGAGAGGCCCGGATTCGGCGGATAGCTGGTCGGGGTACCTCTGGGAACGCGAACAGATCCTTGACACTATGAAGCGAAATGGCGGTGCTATTATCCTGAGTGGTGTAAGTGATTAGACCCTTACTATCTGATGGGGGATTTCTGGAAAGAGCTCATCTTTTTGTACAAGCTTCTAATCACATGTCCAGGATCGTCACGAACACGCCACAACAAAGTTCCCACCAAAGAAGGCCGGCGAGAAACCAGTGATTGAGTTCTCAACCTCACCATTGAACCAGTTCTATGAGCCCTTTGACCGATTTCACAGGGAAATCGAGGACACTGACATCTCCATTCACTCCCACCCGTGGGGTACGTCAAAGTTTGGGGTTGTCACATTTGACACGACTAACAAAGATCGGCTTCTTTTCCACTATGATCTGGTTGTTGATGGGAGCACAGTATGGCAGTACGATTGGGAAGTCCAGCGCAGAGAGGATGTGTAGAGGCAATGACGAGCACAAATAGGCTTCTAAAAGGGGGCTTCTTCTTGGAGAGCAACAAGATGATGTGTCCGTTGGGTGTAAAAAGAAGACTGTTTAAAAGATGTGGAAAAGTAGTGTTGATAGCTGGGTATGGACTAACATGAGCAACGAGATGAAGGTGTCAATGGTGTCCATATTTGAAGACAGCCTACAGAGTGGAAGCTCAGGCATCTTCCATACTTAATTTTCGACCCGAAAAAGTATCTGATTTTCTTCCAGATCTACAGCTCGGCTTACATTGGTGAAGTCAAGTGGCGGTCGTAGTGACCACTTGACGTTCTTGTCTTGGCTTGGACTAAGCCGCTACAGGAATGTTTTGCGTGAAGTGCGCTTAACATACTGGATTAGGCAAGTCTTCCTGACCTCCTCAACCGTGGCGTTGTAGTCAATAGGGTGCAGCAACTGTAGAGAGGAGGAGAGGAACTTCTGGACCTAGTATTTCATAGATGACTGGACCCTGCGGATAATATACTGGATTAAGAAACCTGGCGTGATCTAGACGCCTTCTTCACCCTTGCCGAGCCCCCTCGGTGGTATTCTGATTGCCGACAACAAGCTATAAAAAGGTGGTCGTAGTTCATCCCAAGTAGAGCCAGAACCTCGACACAAATCAGCATCATGGAGTCATTCATCCTCTTTACTACCATCCTTGCTCTTCTTTTCATTGTCGAGCCCTTTGCTCGATATGTCTGGGACCCAAAGAATCTGCGCCGTTTCCCATCCCAGAATGCGCTCTCTGGTGTCAGCAATCTTGGCTACATCATCGAGCGCTGCCGCGGCTTTCGTTCCAAGAACCTCCATGAGGCACACACAAAGCACAGTATCGTCCGCATTGGCCCCAACTCTCTATCATTCTCGTCTATTGATGCCATACGTTCCATCTATGGTCACTCCACCAACTGCATCAAAAGCGACATGTATGCTGCACCTGCAGGTCCTAACGCCAGTCTTCTCGACGTGATTGACAAGGAGGCTCATGCCCGGAAGCGCCGCTACATGTCTCATGCACTTGCTACTCGCAATCTAGAGACGTGGGAACACAAAATTGCCGATAAGGTCAGAGGAGTCATCCGTCAGTTTGATCGCATCTGTGATGAAGCTGCATCGGCAACGAACGCCAAGACTGGAATAGTTGACTTCCGCAAGTGGACCAACCTATTCACCATTGAGGCCATCGTGGATATTGCCTTGAGTCACAAGCTCGGATGCCTTGATCGCGGGCATGATCAAGTCACGATCGACTGCCGATGGTAAGGTGAAGCAAATGCACTGCACTACATCGAATGCCTACACGCGGGAAAACGTGCAACCTCCACGCTTGCGTGGGCTACCACCTGGCTCCGCTGCCTGCGAGCTATTCTGACTCTTTTTCCTGGATGGTTCCGCTCCCAGTGGCCCAAGGGGAGTCAGTTTGATGACATGGTTCATCATCTCACGAGGGTTCGTGTCGAGCGTCACCGAAACGGCGAGCACTTGGATGACATTGTCCGCTGTCTCATTGAGGACAAGAATGGTGAATTTCGCGGCCTCGATATCGGCGAGATAGAAGCTGAAGTTGGAGTCCTACGTGAGTAGCTGATCTTCTGGATCCATCTTTTATAAGGTTTACTAACAAGCTGGATTCAGTTGATGCCGGATCCGATACAACCGCGATCGCCTTGACTCATGTCATGTACAATCTCCTTTGCCATCCCAAAGTGCTTCAACGGTTGCGAGACGAGTTGAAAGACGCCTTGAACAGGGACAGCCCGGTTGCTTCGTATGGCCAGGTCAAGAACTTGCCATATCTACGCGCCTGTCTTGACGAGTCGTTGCGACTCTTACCCCCAGTATCTTTCGGGTTGAATCGCAAGATCGGCCCGGGAGGCATAACCATCGACGGTCAATGGATCGACGAGGGCACTACCGTTGGAGTCCCGACATACACAGCTCATCGCAACCCCGAATTGTTCCCCGATCCAGAGCGCTATTATCCCGAGCGATGGCTGGAGGAAATGCATAAGGATGCTAAGACATCTTTTATACCGTTTAGTGCCGGCGCTCGAGGCTGTATTGGTCGCCACATCACGTACATGGAGCAGATGATACTTATCGCCTCACTTGTGCAGCGGTACCATTTCGTGCTGCCCCATGATGACTGGGAGTTGGATCATGAGGAGGCATTCAACCTTTGGCCGGGACCAATGCCTTTGAGCATTTCAATGAGATAAACCTCGGATATTGGATGAGTCAAGTGGTGGGTAGTAGGAGGCATTATCACACACTCATGCCAGTCAATCCAATGCCGCTTCCGCCATTGATACCCATTGCCCCTGCAGACGAGATACCCTGTTCCGTGTATGGAACCCTAGACGGCGTTCGATATACTCGAGAAGCGCCCAAATCCTGGCCTCGAGCGATAAAGATGCGCAGTGTCTCGCGGCTGTTTGCAGTTAACGTCAGGGTGCTGTACCTAAGAATAAGGACGAAACCAACCATAGAACAGCGGGTTTACCGCGACAACCAAGACGCCGTCAGACACGCCTGGAGACAGGCAGATCGAAGCAATTTATAGAGCGTGATTGTGGAGGCCGGCATTTAAAGCATCGTCTGGAATAGGTGCAGCAGGGCGTGATAGCCAAAATTCAAAGCATAGAATCTTTGCCAAGTGATAGTATAGACAACTCGCCGCTGAAAAGGCTTGTCAATGCTCAATTTCTAATGTCAAGGTGTCATCTCTTACCTGCCGAAGGAACGTGGAACCATGTCTGTTTGAGGTCATCGGCCAAAGCATCTTGGACTTCCACTCCACGAGCGTATAGAGGAACGCTATTTGACCAGTGGGTAATTTCTGATATTACGGCATCAATATTCTCCTCTAGTTTGTCGCCATTGGCGTTGCTGCGCCCATCAAATCTGATCTCGATCACCCTCGCGAGCAACCAGAGCATCCGCTTCCCGAGAGCGTCTTCCTGCGTGTCATGCTGCGATGGAATAGCCGGCCATTTGTTCGGTGGAATGAGGGCTGGCCGCTCATTGACGAGTGCCAGAGAAACATCCTGCCGGGCGTAGATCCAGAAGCTGGCGCATCTGAGATTGCTTGCATCTGCCGCGTCGAAGTCTGCCTCGATGAGGGTTCGGCCACCATATAGATGACGCTGATAATCTGCGCCGGGAAAAGCAAGTAACTCATAGCTACAGAGAAGAATAGTTGCCGAGAGTATGATGTCTCTGCTTATTCCCTCGACCGAGAGGTCTTGGATGAGCAGCCTGAGACTGTCGCCGTAGTGATGTGAGGAGATGGGTTCCCATAGATCCTTGTCCTGAGTAAGGCTCATCTGCTTAGCTGAGAGAGCACAGATTGAATGTAACAAAAGAGGCGACAAAAGTGCACATGGAAGGACTCGACGTTGGAAAGTGAGCGAGTGATCCAGAATATCCATCCAAGTTCCAATGCCCTCTTGGTAGATTCGCAATAGCCTAGCCGTCTCGCTAGTCAAAGTTTCACTACTCGAAACAGCTAGAGTTGAAGGGCAGGTCGTCCGACTGTGTTGGGTCGAATAAACTTGTTGAAACGCATCCAATGTCGTGGCCGGCTCACTGCTTGTGCTCGTAGTCGCTGCAGCGGATTCTGACTATCCATAATGGACAATGAAATCCGGCTGGGTGCACTCAAGCTGTCGTCGACTGCAGTAGCCGCATGGATTCTTTTCATCGCATTTAATTCGACGATTGCGGCAGTTTAGACTGAAGGATTAGCATCTCGAACATGACCAAGGTAAACCCTAGACGCACCAGCCTGCGTCGATCAATCAGCACTCAGCAGGAAGGGATAGATGAATGGTTACTGAATTACCGATTCTACGCCGTCCTCTTGTTTTACGCCGTGGAGGATTTGAGCCAGGCATCCTGCTTGCTGTGCTTGTTGTAGAGGTTATCGAGGGAGCGTTGAGAAATGAACCAAGAGCTTGCGAGCCTCATCGCGACGTCCATAACCTCTCCCCCGACACGCGACACAGGCATTACTAAGCTCAACTATGTTATGAAGCATCGTGCGGCTTTTGATCGAAGAAGGTATTTTATATCAATTTTCGTAGAATTAGTTACAACTGTTTTCTAGTCCCAAACTGCTTACTGTTTTTTTCTACTCTCTAGTAATCCAATTTCTCTATAGTCATGCTACCTATCACCATCAGGTTAGTGAGTGTCACCACTAATGGCAACATGAAGCTGAACCTGTGTATAACTGCTGCGCTCCCATGGGCTATTTGCAGGCTGGTCCTGCTCCCTACGGATTGTTCCAGCCTCGCTTCCTGGGTGAAATACTTCCAGTGACTACAGGGAGTCGGTTTTATCACCTGGTTAATCGTTTAACAATGGTGCGAGATTGGTTGGTTGCTCAGCAGCCACAGCGCCAAAGTCTTGCCCCTGCATGGGAAATGAGTTTCACTTGCACAACCCATGGCTGCTCCACTCCAGTGACTTACGTGTCGAATCAACACTGATGTTAAGCGCTCTCCCAACACTCAGGGAGTTTCACAGCCAGATCCAATCTCCCAACTCCACCTTCACCTCTCTTCAACACTAACCACCCAAGATGGACGTCTCGGTGGACTCGGATATCCTCAAACAACTCAACACGGCCGAAGCCAAGGACCTGCACGATATCAGTGACAGCCTGAGTGCATGCGGCGTCGGCAAAATTGTCAATCTCCCTCAAATCATCGTCGTCGGAGAACAGTCGGCAGGCAAGTCATCGGTGCTAGAAGCCATCTCCCATGTCCGCTTCCCCGTCCAAGGCGGTCTCTGCACTCGCTTTGCCACGGAGCTGGTCCTTCGTCAGGCGCCCGAGACACGTGTCGATGTCAGTGTGAGGTTTGCCGATGAAACAGAGAAGCCTCAAGCCTTCCAGAGAACTGGCTTTCGCGAGGATGATCTTCCAGATATCATCAAGGAAGCCCAAGAGTGTATGGGCTTCACCCGAGCCGGACGAGACTTCTCCAAGGATGTCCTGCGCCTTGAAATCCAAGGACCCGGCATGTACCCTTTGACGTTAGTCGATCTTCCCGGTCTCTTCCACGCAGAAACCGAGACACAGTCTCTTGCTGGAAAGGAGACTGTTGACCAGCTTGTTGAGTCCTACATGCGACAGAAGAACAGCATCATCCTAGTGGTGGTATCGGCAAACTCTCAGCTCGCCAGTCATGTAGCCCTCCGAAGGGTCAAAGAGATCGACCCAAAGCGACAGCGCACCATTGGTGTCATCACAAAGCCCGACCTTACTCACCCTGGGCTCGACGATGAGAAGACGTATATCAGGGTTGCCAAGAACCAGGAGAGCGCGAACAAGCTTCAACTTGGCTGGCACGTCCTCCGCAACAGATCGGAAAAGGAGGCCAGCTTGGAAGCCCGAGATGAGGTCGAGGAGGAGTTCTTCAAGTCCGGCGCCTGGGCGGCGATTCCTGAAAACGACCGCGGAATTGGAAGCCTACGAAAGAAGCTAAGTAAGGTTTTGTATGACCATATTCGAAACAGCCTTCCGACTGTCGTCGAAGATATTGAGAGCAGTCTCAGAGAACGACAGGAACAGCTTGACAGGCTTGGCAAGCCGAGGGCCGATGAGGCCGAGAAGAGGCTGTTCTTGGTCTCAATCGCCGGCGAGTTTCAGCGACTAGCGAGAGATGGGATCCACGGTCGCTACAACGAGCATCGGTTCTTTGGAGATTTGGAAGCCGAAGACCGTAAACTTCGTGCACAGCTCCGGAGCTTCAACCGCGCCTTTGACTACATCCTCAAGACCAAGGGATCCAAGCAGCTGATTGTGGCGGATGGCCAGGAGACTCAAGAGGAGGTCGAGTACCCTGATTACCTCGAGGCCTTCTTGGGGCAATACGAGTTTCCGGACCCAGAGATGATCACCACGACTGAACTGAACGCACAGCTCGAGAAGCATGCTGCAGCGAATCTGGGACGAGAACTTCCAGGATCATCAAACCCAGATCTTGCAATTCAGCTCTTCAAGAGACAGGCAGCTCCATGGAAGGAGATTGCTGAGTGCCACATTAGACAAGTCATCGACATTGCCAAGGCTTTCGTGGACGACCTGTTCAGCCATGTTGCGGGGCCGCCAGGCATCAACCGAACGACAGAGGCTATCTTGACGACTTGCGTTGATCCCTTCTTTGAAGAGAAGGAGAAGCTGCTCCAAGACAAGCTCGAGGAACTTCTTCGACCCTACGTGGAAGGCTATGCTCTTCCTCCTGACGCTGATTTCTACAGCTCCCTGTCCCAAAGGGCTATGAGCCGCTTTGCAAGTCAGCTGTGCAGTGCATTGCAGGATCAACATCCCGAGTTGTTTGACAAAGACGCGCAGTTGGAGCTGAAGCCATGGATGATCACACGGGTCATGGAACAAGAGGCCGAGCAGGGTGAATTTGGCACAGAGAAAGTCATTGACATGATGCAGGCTTACTACGAGGTACACTCTCCCAAGCCCTTGCTCTCCTGTGTATACTGACGCGTGTCAGATGTCTCGACGTACCTTTACTGACAACGTCATCAACCTGGCCGTCGAGAGCTGCCTCGTGTGCGACATCCCCAACATTCTCACTCCAACGGAGGTCAACTGCATGAGTGATGAAAGGCTGTCGGAGCTGGCAGACGAGTCAGAAAGCACTGTTTCTCAGAGGGAAACGCTACGGGAAGAGGTCAAGATCTTGAGTCAAGGCCTTGCGTTATGTCGACGCTATAGACCTAGACCATCCACAGGTGAGGAGACTTTACCCGTCCTAAGACAACCTAGACTGACAAGATGAGCAGTACGCCCTTCGCCTAAGGTGAAGCTCTCGTCATCCACGCTGGGAAAGGCAGCCGCTGCAAGTAGGTATATGAAGTCCGCTTGCCATGGACTGTCTAACTGATGATAGAACCGGCCTCCAAACCCATGGCGACTATTGAACCGGCACCCAAGAGCACTTTGGTCTACCACGCAGGCCTGGATACTATAAAGAAGGAAATAGGTGCGGCATTGGTTCAAACGGGCGTGCTGTCTTCTACTGCAAAGCCTGCGGTCCCGGTGACGGACACTAACCTCCCGACTGAGCCCGCTCCCGCAGCCAAGTCTAACAATATTCTAGCCACTGCTGCCGCTGCGCAATCTCAGAAGCCATTTTCTTCGATCTTCAGCAAAAGTGCTGGCGCAACTACTAATGGCTCGGCTTCCAAACCTGTGACCTCTTCGCTTTTCAGCCAAAGCACCGGTTCAACTTCTGCTACCCCGGTCACCAAGCCAACTGCTCCAGTTGGTGGGCTTTTCGGTGGAAGTGCTAGCTCAACGACCAAACCTGCAGCTCCAGTTTCTTCGAGTTTTGGCTCAGGTGGGCTTTTCGGTGCAGGTAGTTGTCACGTGCCAAAATGGCCGGAAAGTGAGCCCTTTGTCAGCAGCTAAGACGCAGCCGATGCGGGGTTTACCGACTTTATAAGGGAAACCCCATAGAAAGGAAGTAGAGCAAGAATCAAAACCNNCCTACGTTCACGATGCTCCCTAGCAGCTTGACCTCTTCACTCTCTTTAGTGCCGTTCCTACCCTGACAGTAGTAGCTCGTCTACGAAGCCTGCAGATTCAGGCTCGTCGCCTTTCCCCTCGGGTGGGCTTTTTGGTGGAAGTGCACCCAACCCTACAGCTCCAGCATCTTCGTCAGGTGGGATTTTCGGCAGCCCTACTGCCAAATCAAAAGAACCTACGCAGGGCAGTGGAGGTCTATTCCGTACGTCTTGAATTTGCCAACGCTGAACCTGGCATTAGGCTGACGTCGTGATTCAATCGTGGGTAAATCAGAGACAGCCAGTTCTACCACAAGTTGGGACATGAAGCAGTGGGAGACGTTCAGGACAAAGCACCCCTTCACAGATCATCATGCAAGGATCAGTGGAGCGGGGAAACCAGTAACTGAGCGCTTCCAACATATGTGGGCGGATAAGTCATTCGAATGCTCTCCAGAGGAACACAGACTTGCAGCTAGTAGGCCCTCTTAATGGTCAGATGATTTGCGGATCAGATCGCCATCACGGGTAAATTGTTCAGTTATCAGGCGAGAGTGATATCGTTTATTGCTGTTATATCTAGCCATTGCTACACTCATGCCGTTTGCCCCCAAATTTGCGAGACACACCAACATCACTTCGGAGCACGACTCGACCTTGGGCCATGCCAACTGGTTGCCAGGACTCGTAAAACTAGACGGCCTATCATCTGACAAACTACCTAGCCGTTGTTGCTAATTATCGTCATTCTATTTACTCTGTATTGTCACCGTCCTTCCGATAGCACTCCACTACCCTTTTTTTCCTCCTGTCCAGCTCCAACCTCGCCCTGAAAAACAATCGCATGTGGCCTCGAGGCCGGAAATAGCACTCCTAGCCTGGTTTAAATGACCATTGAAATCTTCATCTGGAATACTGCCTTTGCATTGGGGGCATTCGAAACCGTAATTGAAAGGTTGACACGGATGAGGCATCGTGGACAGCGCCACCAGGTCTTGCTATCGGATGGTTTCTCGGGTCGCTCTTTACTAATGATAGAACTGCACGTCCTGATGTCTTCGCGATGATAATCGTGAGAATGGTAACGGAAGTGGTCGCGACAATGGGATAGATTGTGAGAGTCTATGTGAGGTAGGTGGGGCACGGGAAAGTGTTCTTGTTGCGGTTCTTGATAGCATGGGAAGCCATCTTTGGGCCGCCTGAGGAGTAACGTGATGATTCTTGGAGTTGATGCCGCCCGTTCGAAGCGCTGGAAAAAGAAGTACAGACGGTAGCGTGTCCGTACGCTCTACATCGCATGTTCATACCCGGCTCAGTTTACTTAGAGGCGTACAAGTCTGCAGGTTTCAGCGCATATCAAGGAAATTGCAGTGCATCTGACCTCAGGATAGCCAATCTCTCAGCCGTATTCAAGACATGGCATGCAGTCATCAACACCACTACACAGTATAACCAATGTGAGGCATTACCTCTACTCCCCACATTGAAGCTTGCCATCCTGAACAAAAAAGGGAGGCCCAAACATTAAATTGGGCGTGAGGGATCACCAACATGTAATCTATTTACGCGCCGAAGGATGCAGTGATGAACCTCTGACCGGGCTGCTAACAACAAGACAAGGAAGTCCAGCTCACTCAACTTGTAGGCCTCGGTAAGCACAGCCTCGAGCAGTGCTGTGATGACAGCTGAAATGCCATGGGTGGCCCCGGTCAGATGTTGGGTGGCTGTTTGGTCGGATTTAGAATCGATACGTGTAACCTACGCAGGGATCATCCCGCCACGTTTGTGAAACAACTGATGAGTTGGCTGCCGTATTTATTTCTTAGAAGCATTTCGGTTCTCATACTCAGTTTCTTTCGTTTTCCCCAAGCCGCCTAACCCAACTTCTACGGCTAGGGAGTCATGTCTTGGACGCTCGTCCCGCGTATAGTTACATGACTCGATAAATCAGCCCACGGCTATTGGCTCACCATAGCACATGCATTCTCGAAGAGCGGAATCAAATGCTATAGCCTCTCATGCATAGCCGTGTCAAAGGAACTTCATCTTGCAGCTGGACCTCAGGTGAGTCGAGGTAACCCATTTACAAAAATAAGTATTGCTTTCTTCTGTCGTGCCGACTTCTACGAGGTTACCCATCCTTTTTGTTTCAGGACATTTATGCGCGACAGGGATGACGTCTGCTCACAGATGTGATCCACAGTATCAGAAGTAAACATATTGAGCCTTAACCGAATTCCCGGTGTTGGCTCAAGGCCAAAATCCTGGCAACGCAAGGCCTATCGGCCCGCCTGACAAGCTGGCCCAACCCGCTCAGCTGTTGACGCTGAATGGCGGGGAAATGCTGCACATGCACTGACCAACCGACCAAGCAGAAGCAGTTTGCATGACTTGTCATGTCCGTGTGCAGTTGGTCAAAGTCTCCACCAGTGTACACGTCGAGTCCCAGGGAACGTCGTTGGCAACAAAGCATTGGACGGAAATAGGTTCTTATTTTTGGACTTTGACAAAGAGACGATAATCTTGGGCATATAGCTGTGTAATGTTCAATGACGTGTTGTAAGGTGAACTTGGAAGCTGATGAGGTATAAGAAGACACAGCAACCTCTCCTTGAGCTCAACTCATCAACTCAACAATCACTACTCACCAAACACCAAACACCAACCTATCAAGTCATCAACTCCGAGCCACAAAGCATCTCTTCAACTCACTATTACTATCACCTCACCACCATGAAGCTCACAACCTTTGCTCTTTTTGCCTACCACGCTGCCTGCGTCTTCTCCATGCCCACGAGTGCTGAGGCTGAATGCGGAGCCCTCGGCGTTATGGACTGGAGCACCGTAGAGCTCCCCGACTTCGTCGACCGCACTAAGCTCCGAAAGTGCAAAGAGCACCCAATGAACATCGTCAGCCCCAACAAGCGAGAGAATGCCAACGTTCTTCAAGAAAGAGCGTGCGCACCACCCGGCGAGGGGAAGAGATGGGGTTGCTCCAAATCTGGATACTGTTGGATCAACTGCGGCAGTCTTCTAAGAGGAGAGTGGTGCTGGGAGGCGATGAACCACGGAACCGGAGAGTGGTCAAAGTGCAAGGAGGAGGATGATTGTTACCGAAACATGGAGAAGGGCGCAAGATGTTCTGTAGGCGACTGCAAGGATTGTGGTTGTGGCTGTTAAACGCTGTGTGCCATTTGAGTTATACCTGGAGTTTGGGTGACTTTCGATCCGAGACGCCTAAAGGGCTCGTGTAGGATAAGTTGATGAGTCAAGGATGGATATTCTGATGAGAAATTTGGACGGTTACTTGGATAGTATACGGGTTATGTATTGCATGGCAGCTGGATGGGCCCAGAATGTTTTATCTACTAATAACAGTTGCGATACGTCATATCGTTCACAAGAATTTGACCTTGAAAGGACATGCTGCTAAAGTGAATGCCAAGAGAAGTAGGATCGTGAAGCTATACCGGTGTTGGGGAGAACTGGACGTTTTCTACACCGAGGAGGCATTTAAAGAGATGACGTTGAAGAAAAGACTCTAGAACCTGGACAACACGTGCCTCTGCTTCTCTCTGCCATTCGTTTCGAGTCAGTCGATTCAAGCGAGTTGCGTGACGATCTTTCCTTAGTCGGACGACTAGCAAATTAGCCGACTCTCCACGTGTGAATGACCCTGGTGTTCCTGGGATAGTAGCACAACCATTGTCTTGGCAGTGAGAGGGGGCTGTTCTTAAATACGTTCAGCATGCGACGTATTACAGAGAAGAAAACAGGTTATTGTTCTCTCTGTTACTGTGGCTGATGCCCATTTTTCTTTGAAAAGAGAAGTGTCGTCATTACCATCAAAGACAAAGAGAACAAGTTGGTGACTTCCCGTGTCAGAGCCATACTTTCACTGAGCTAATAGACGCGAAAAGCCCTTGCAGAGATCATGCATTTATCTGCATTTGCAGCGGTTGCATTCGGGACTATTGTCTCTGCAGGAGTCCCTAATCGCGCCAATCAAGCTCTGACATTTGGACGCGATGGAACCTTTCAGATCTCCATCTTTGAAGATCTTCACTATGGAGAGGGTACGTTCATGCATGCCTCTTTGGTCGTCTGCTAACTAGTGTAGCTCCCAGCACCTACGGGCCTACCCAAGATGGCCTTACTTCAAAGGTCGTCACCAAGGTTCTCCGAGATGAGCGCGGCATAGATCTTGCCGTTATTAACGGCGACATCATCTCTCGCGATAATCTCATGCCCAACAGCACCGGTTATCTTGACCGAGCCCTGAAGCCTCTTGTCGACCGAGGATTGACCTGGGCTTCGGTATATGGAAACCACGAATCCAACAATATGCGAAATGTTGAGGATGTCTTCCGCCGTGAGAAGCGATTCCGAGGATCCCGAACTCTCTCCATGGTTCCAGGCAAGGATGTTGGCATTACAAACTACTATCTTCCTGTTTACGACTCCAAGTGCACTCGTGCTCACCGTTGTGTTCCTAAGCTCATCCTGTGGTTCTTTGATAGCCGCAGTGGCTTCAACTACAATGACTTGGATGAACAAGGAAAGCAGGTGCAGCGTGTGAACTGGGTGGACAAGAAGGTTGTCAAATGGTTCATCAAAGAGCGCAAAAACATCCAGAAGAAGTACAGGACGACTATCCCATCTTTGGCCTTTGTTCACATCCCACCCAACGTCTTCTATGCTGTGCAGAAAGATGTGGGAATCGATCCAAGACGCAACCCTGGCATCAACGACATGTTCCAGCTGGGTCAGGGTGAGAAGTTTTGCCCGAATGGTACGAGAAGCGATGGTTGTACTTGGGGTGGCCAGGACATACCCTTTATGGATGCTCTCGGATCGACCCGCGGTCTCATGGGCGTTTTCGTGGCTCATCACCATGGAAACTCTTGGTGCTACCCATGGACTGGCAAGAGCTTGCCTGACTATCCCGTGCAGCCTTCTGCTGGAGGTTTGAAGATTTGCTACGGCCAGCATACAGGATATGGAGGTAATGGAGACTGGGAGCGCGGCTCTCGGCAGCTTCTTCTGCGCCAAGACCGAATCAAAAAGGGCGAGCTGGAGACTTGGATCCGTCTTGAAACTGGAGAGGTTGTTGGATCTGTCTCTCTTAACAGGACCTTTGGCAAGGACGAGTATCCTCAATCGCCCAACAGAAAGACTTTCTGCGAAGCGTGTAAGTTTCCCTCCAGACTACGCTGAACACCGTACTGATCGAGTTTAAAGGTCGACAGTGGGATGACTACAAGCCTGAACCTTGACGGGTTGGATGAAAGCTAAAACCTTGGTCCTACGTTGACTGCATTGCTCAGAAACGCCGCAGTGACTAGCTCTTATTCTCTTGTATATAAATAGCCGGCATTCCGTTTTTGCATCCGTGCCCCTTTTTGCCTCTATCCCCAGGCAAAAGTCAACAAGATGTGTTTTGATCGGCACTATGCAGTGCAACACGCAACTTTCGACATCCGATTAACCTACAGGGTCTCAAGTTGACACCATTCGCCGAAATTCCTATTAAATAATCTGTAAACACGTCTTCTTTTCATCAATTACCATTGTTTAGGCTATTTTAGTCATATTCGCCACCCCGATGCACCGTCATCAAGTGTTGATAGCAAGTATCTCCTTGATCAAACGTTGCCATGCATATCCAGCAAATATGAGTTTTACATCCTTTGCAAGTCATATGATCGCAGCCCGCAATTTTTTCTAAAGACGTTGCACATCTCGGGCAATCTTGAATACCCAACTCTTTCTTGAGCGTGTTAAGGGCTTGAAAGCCACCGGAAGTGTGGTCCTGGTGCTCGGCGCAGGTGAGTGCTGGGTGTCCAGCGTGACAAGCTGTACAGATGAAGGTTAGACACCTGCTGCAGGTGAATGTTGCAGCCAGTTCCTCCGTCTGCGAGGCAGCACGATAAACCTGAGAGCAGTCGGGAGTAGGGCAATATCGGAATTGTTCTGGATGACTCTGGACAAAAGAAGTGAAAGATGCTTCGAGGACTTTCTCGAATGTCTCGGAAGGGAGGAGATTGCGGATTTCGGAAAGCTCAAAAATATGCCCGCATTGCCCAGACTCTCCTTCACAGGTAATACCAGACTCCCCGGGATGCGTAGCTTTTGCTTGGCACATATTGACAAAGCAGTGACCGCAATAGGCATGGTTGCAAGAAGTGAGGACTGGCTCCTCAGCTTCACACAAGCAAATTTGACAACACTTCTCTGGCTTCAACCGATCCCTCGAAGGTCCGCCCTGTCCGCGGGCCATGATGAGTTTGGCCTCGGCAAAGTCATTCTCAGATCCGTGGATGACAATAGACCTCGATGACTCTTCAAAAATAACCTTGTCTTGTCCGAGTTGTGATTGGAGTTCTTCGAGGCCTCCTTCCACTGCCCAGCGAAGCTCATTCTCCTGGCCAAGTCGAATGAAATGCGGAGATGAGATTGTTTCTCTGATAAGCCGATCCAAGGCTTCTGCTGCCAATGCTTGGTGTCCTTCAGCACCAAAAACTCGAAACTGGGAGAGCCATGCATCGCGGATGATGACAATGCCCAACTCCTCCTCGATTGTCTTAAGCATCTCGTAGGCTTCTCCGTTATTACTGAAGCTTGGATGCCAGATATTCTTCCCATCCCATCTCATCACCTCCCCAGCAAGAATGAGGTCGAGCTCCTGTTTGGCCTTGCCCATCGATTCACGGTCCCTCCCTTCAAGCTTGAGGACTAAATGAGAACCCTGTGGAGGAAGGGCAGTGAAGTGAATATTCTGATCCTCCCAAGATCCTTTGCGGGCGTTGATCCTGTCTTGGACAACATTGTACACGCGAAATAGTACGTCGAATGCCACCGAGGTGACCACTTCGGTGAACAATCTTCTTGATTTTGAGAATGGCAATCGCTTTCGATCAAGGGCAGCCGCTGCGTTGCGGGCCTGGGACTCTTCCGAAAAGACAGCCCGAGCTTTGATTTGCCCTCCTTCGGACATCTTGGAGACCTCCCATTGGCCCAAGGGCCCAAACTCATCCAGCATTGATCGAATAAAGGTAGACTCGGTTTCCATGTCATTGGTATAGGTCAGATGCCGGATTTGAACTCGAAGAGGCTCGTGTGGCTTCGGAATAAGCCAGATGATGTCCTGGTCCCTGACACTCTCAGCCAAGCCCGATAATCTGACTAACCAATTCCCGAGCTCCTCTGGGAAGCCTCGAGGAACGGGCGCATGAACTGTGACTTGACATCCGCGCACTGTGAGCCCTTCAGGAAACCTCTGATGAAGCACCAAAGCAGCTTGTCTAGTCCTGAAGACGAGACTGACTTCCCGGCTGGGCCGATACCATGTAAACTGAACTTGTCTGCAGTCCACCCGGCGAAAGTTGGATCCTATTGGCAGTGGGACGGGTGTCAAGGCCACTCCAAGTCGGGGGACGTGAGTGCGCAATTTTCTACAAGCTTCCTTTGAAAAAGAGGGGTTTCGGACTCTGACCACTGCGGAACGTGTTGCTGAGTTGTTGAGGTGTACATCATGTCGGGATATAGTCAACCCCCCTTGAAAGAGCAAATCTCTGATGAGTCGGGCTGTACAGCCGGTTGGGAGATTACTGATGTGGATGGCGGAAAAGTCAGAGGGCAATGTGATTTGAGTAGCGGTCGCTCCACGTCCAAATTCGACCCATGCTCCTCCAAGCTCTCGAAGAAAATCGAACATCGTCTCGTTATCCTATGGCAATCATCTGTCAGCCATTGGGAACATGATTGACAGACCATGTGAAGTGTACCTTTGACCTTTCTTCCTCATCGACTTTCTTCGAACTCTTGTGCAAGAAGGTGCAGATGTCCCCCTTTTTGCAATACCCCTTGTCATAGAATCGACATTGTTTCAGTGGTTCTTGCGTGGAGGATGTAGGCGTCGGATCATGGTGTGTACGTTGATTGTTCTCGCCTTGGGACGCTTCTGGAGCAGCGTCTGTATTTGGAACAAAGCTCACATACACGGGTGCCTTTTGGGGCCGAGCAACTCGTGGTGCTAGCTGATGTTCGGGTTGAGACTGGTGAGCCTCACCGTTGCAGACATTGCCCATATTGACAGGGAATCATACGCAATGGATGCCTTTGGAGTAAAGCGCTTGAAAGGGAGACTTCGTCCAGGCTAGGCTCTAATATCGAGTAAGATGGGGCATCAGAGGCATTGGGGGCTTGGTCACTTATGTAGCCCACATTGCTACAGAAAAAGGGCTGCTGCCCTCGTCCCCTGTGTCACAGGACCACAAAAAAGATTGTTGAGGACAATCAGCCTTGCCGTCAAAAAGTACATCAGCCACAGTGACGAACAAGACGGTTATCAACACGTCACTGCGTTGCTAAAACCTAATGTTGTAAAGCCCCGTAACGTGAATATTACTGACCTTCCACAGCGGCAGCCACGAGAGGTTAAACATGGAAAGGTTCCCAAAGGATGTCATGTGAGCAGTAATTTGACGGATAAGCCTTACCAAAGTACTTCAGGCACCCAAGCTTGTACCATTTCACACGCAACCCGTGGTTGAATTCTGGTTGAGCATGAATATCAAGAGTACCCGAGGAGTTACTCGATGGAATCCATGATGAGATATTTTGGTAAGATCGGTCAGGCACCAATTACAACGTCCCATCAGGATTAGGCAGTTCAGATGTCTCTTAGATGTAGGTGAGATCTGGGAAAGTACACCTAATGCCAAGAGGAATGGCGACCGAGAAGGTACTCGGCCAGCTTGGAGCCTGTTTGCCGTCCCTAGACTCAAGCCTGGAAAGATACATTCTAAATCCCCGTCAGAGGTTTGGATGGCCTCATACGAAACAGGAAAGGAGCCTTCGAAATTCGCTAACGAGTGAAAGGATCTGACATCATGACTTGTGAACATCTCTCGTTAAGTGCTTGAGAATTTGCCGAAAGCACTTTCCGTTTTTTTGTGAGAGAATATGTACGGTAGCATCGCTAATAGACCAAATACCAAGTGATCGTCATGGCAGCTGGCGATTGCAACTCACACTAGCAATGCCGAGTTCCATCCCACATCCCGACGCTGACGCAAGTCAATCTGCCGCGCGTCTCCAGCTACACGCTGAGCGTTGTCCTCACTTCTTTAAATGGCTATAAATCAGGCCTGCCAAGACTTATTAAATCTCTATCTTTTCATCCTTCTCGGTCTCGGTCTCGTACTTGTTTCGTATCCGCTCCCCACTTGTTCAAGGATGATTCTTACAAGGGTGTTGATCCCTCTGGGCACCATCTCGGTTGCTTTCGCCGAGACCCATCATCTCTTCTCCGGCTTCTTTTCCGGCTCGACGATTGCAGGGATCGAGTTTGACGACACAACCTCGTCCCTGACCTTGGTAAAAAACATTTCATCCGAAGTATCTGGGTCTAAGTGGATAACCCTTGATGTACGGCAGACCCCTTCTACATTGACGGATGAGTGCTTTGCTAATCACTGACATCTGGTCTCTTTAGGCGCGTAAAGCGAACTTGTACGTTGCTACGACAGATGCTTTCCAAAGCTACAAGCTCACGGAAGACTTGGACCTGGCCTACGAGAGCAGCGTCAACTTGTCTTCGTCCTGTAAAGCACACCTTGACTCCAAGACGCATTGTATTTTTCTCAAACCAACTAATCTTGATGGTACAGGTAACAACGCAAACTTCATCACCGCCCGATCAAAGGCCCCTTATACGGTTTTTGGTACCCCATATGGAAGCGGCTGCCCGACATTAGCCATTTCCACCGACGCTTCCGGTACCCTTCAGGCAACAGTTGCCAATGCCAGCTACCTTGAATCGAGTGGTGTTCATGGGACCGCTCTTAGCCCTGAGAACGACTTCCTCTACTCGGCTGATGATATGGGAAATGCGGTTTGGGTCCATTCCTATGACGAGGCGACCGGTGACGTTCATGACGTACAGTATCTTTCTGCCGCCACAGGTTCCAACCCCAGGCACCTAGTCGTACATCCCAATGGCAAGTGGGTTTATGTGGTGTACGAGGAGGCAAATGCTATTGCTGCGTATGAACGAGACGCAACCACTGGGAAACTCGAGTTCCACAACGAGACGTATAGTCTACTGCCTTCAGGTAATAAAGATCATGTGCCAGAAAGATCCCCCTCCATCTGGATGACTAACCGCTTGCTTGATAGGATTCACCAACTCTTCTTCCTATTGGGCGGATGAAGTGCTCCTCTCAATCCCAGTTGACGGTAGCTCGCCCAAATATCTCCTTGCCGCAACCCGATCTCATACGACTGGGACGCCGGGATATGTATCAGCGTTCAGCATAGACCCAAAGTCCGGCGCCATCACGGAACAGCTGTTCCTGCAACCGACGACTGGCAACGGAGGGTCTGCCAATGCCGTTTCGCCAGCTTCATTCAGCGAGGATTACTTTGCGATCACAGACAGCGGAGAAAACTTTGTTGAGGTTTGGAGGATCGAGGAAAAGAAGGCTTCTGCGGTTGCTCATCTGGATCTGAAAAATGGGCCGGCTAATGTCGTGTGGTATGACTGAAGAGAGGAATCAAATAGGATTCTGGAAAACCCGATATCTCATACAGTCAATTGCCGAGAATATCAAGCACCTGTACTCAGGGCAGTATTCAACATGCAACTTGACTATATGCATTCGTGACATAGAGCCATCTAGCTGAAAACTTCCAACTCGTCAAAATTGCCATTTTTATAGACAAGGCTAACGGTAGTTAACAAGGATCACAACTGTGGAAATTAGACAATTCATGGGTGGCGTGAGAGTCCAGTGATAACGGGAATATTCAGTAATAGCAGGGGCATGTAGTAAGGACGGATATACAGAGCTAGAGCCAGAATATCTAGGAATGGCTGGAACATCTGGTCATAAAGTAGACAAAACAATTATGCGGTTGAAGCATAATCTAAGAGGGCAGAAGGAAAGACGATCAAAACCATCAACTCGTTCAAGAACAAAGCAAAATCCCCTTGCGTCACTTCTCTCCCCGGTAGCGACCCCTCGACGCATCCATCCCGGCTCACCCAAACACAAGCCTTGTTTCGGAATCGGTTCGTATGCTCAATTACTTCTCCAGACAGACCTGAGAGTAGTAGGTAGCAAAGGTCGTGGCAGCGGCAGCACAGCAGAAGACGCTCTCCTGGTTGGCCTTGGCAGCACAAGCGACGCAGGCGGCGACAAAGTTGATACCCGAGAAGTTGGCACAAGAACGGCAGGCGCTGGGGTGAGGAGCACTGTTGCAGCTGAAGGAGCTGGCCTTCTTCAGAGCAGCGTCCTTGATCTGGGGGCAGTTCCGGGCGCGCTTGTGGATCGAATGCTCGCCGCCAACAAACTCGAGGACCGAGTCGAGGTTGGCGAGGAGGTCCTCCTTCTTGGCCATTTCGACGATGGGCTCAAAGTAAAGGTCATAGAGGGACTCGGGAATGCACTCGGATGGAGCATTGATGAACTGCTCAGGAACAGCGGGAAGAGCAGCATCGCTAGTGCTGTTGGCGTTGAGCCAGTCAAAGGTCTGGCCAAGGGCCTGGATGTGAGAAAGGCTGATGCAGCCAGTTGCGTCGCCAGAGGTGAACGAGACGTTCTTGGCAACGGCCATGCCGGCCAAAGTGGTAAGAAGGAAGAAGAGACGAGCCATTGCTTCAATGAAGGGTAGGTTGTGAGATTGAAAGATTGCAGTGAGTTGTAGAGAGTAGTCGAAGGCTGATGCTTGATGCTTCCACTTCGATGCGATGCAGAGCCCCTTTTTATACTTACGAGGCTTCCCAGTAACGAATATGTTTTTACAACAAGTTTTAGATACACAGCTGTCCATCCGGGTCCGCGGATCCTCGGCCTCAACTCCAGTCCGAGTGCCCGTCTCGTTTGCCCGATCACACACGCGTCTTTGTGCGAATGCTTCGTGATGCTGTGCCATGAACGCCTTCAACCCGGATGATCGGCATGACACTGAGTATACTACTTGAAAAGTTCCTCCCCTTCTTGGTGTTTGTGAAAACTCTCGTCGCCCGGTTCGTATGATGGTGAGATGTTTTCCTCACGCCCGCCCATCACAATATCTTCCCCTTGTACAGTTTATGCCTGCAAAGTCAAAATACGAGACAATGCATTGGGTGTTTTCGAAAGAGATTGCGAAGGATTCCATGGCACGTTGCTCACCTACACGTACGTATTGGTACTGGGCTGTTGTCGGCTCTCAGATTAGACTTTAATTGGTGGAGTATATCGACTGACAAAAGGATACTCACATGGAGCTAGTAGTACATCATTGCCGTGTTATCCGGGCCTCGACCGAGTCTTTGCTCACTTCTTGATTCTATCCATGGTCCCTTGATTCACGCAACTCGCGGATCTCGCTTGTCAAGGCTACCAAGAACTTAAACTAGGTTAGACACGTTATGCGCTACCCTGCCTGCCGGATGGCATTTGTAACAAACCCGGGCTAGTCTACCCGTCCCTGTGAGCCCTATATTACGAACAGGGGTAACCTGTCCACTCCTTTGCTGCTTTTGGTAATCGTTTCTTCATTTCCAGCTTCCTAAGCCCCCCACACCCCACGTGGGCAAGGGTATCGTACGCTTGTCTGTTGTTTTGCTACGCCTAGATGCCTCGTATACAAACTCTAATGCTTCTACCAAAGCTTAGTTTCGGGTAGTCGGCAGTTCCCCTTGTCACTATAGTCTCTTTTACTCTGACATCTGCCGCCCGGAAGTGAGGCAGAAATATTACAACCGTGGCACGTTTCTCCCCTCTGCTCTTTCATAGGTAGATGGTGACCTCCGTGGAAACAGCCCACTAATTGTGATTGGCTTTTCCGTGTCAACTATTCCTGGCAACATGCACCTCACGGATGCCATGCGATAAATCCTCTTCTAGCCATAGTGACGATGGACCCTGGGGTCGGTTTGAGTTTCACTTTGAGCAAGGATCGAACTTGTTGTCGGCGTACCCCTCCTGAGCCATCAACTCTGGATCGAGACGAGTCGAATGACAAATTCTGCCAACTGTGAAATCTGCCTCAAGACCACCTTTCGAGAATGACCTGTTTAACAGAACCATTCAACTATAAAGACCAGTCCTCTGACGATCTCTTCAGGTTCGTTTTCCACAGGCACTCAACAGCTCATCAATCTCATACAACCATCTCTTCCCACTCTTCAAATCAGCAACATCTTTGCTCCCCCAAAACTGACAATATGAAGGTCACTACTCTCGTTCTTGCTCTCGGTGGCAGGTAAGTCTCGTCTCGTAGCTCCTGATGTTTCCTTAGCTGACTTTGCCAAGCGCCATGGCCGCCAAGCACCACAACTGTGGCTGCAACGTTCGCGGACAGTACAATGTCGCCCTGAGCCAGGCCACCTGCGCTCTCTGGGGCGCGACTCAAATTCATACCCACTTTGGTAAGTGACAATACCCATCCTGCACGCAAACGGTCAAGACTAACCGAAACCAGATGGTTACTCTGTAAGTGTTATGATGGGTAACATGGCAATGAGATTACGAATACTAACGAATAACCTTTCAGTGCATCGACAAGGGTACCGGCCGTGGTATCGATGGACAGCCCTGGGAGAACACCTGCAAGCAGGCTTGGGATGTCAACTTTGGAGGAAACCCCAACGATGTCCTCGGCAAGTGCTGGCACTAGATGCCTAGCTGGGTGGTTTACCACCTAGGCTCAGCGTTAAATGCCTCTACTGTCCTTTCACTTGTGAGAGGATCCACAGCTGAGCTGATACCCCCAGACCGAGATTGTTCCTGTGCGACCTTTACTTGACTTCTAGATTGTGTTTCAACAGCACAGTCATGGTTATTTTTGTGCTCTGATTGTTCTTTGATTGGTATATACTTCTCAAAATGAGTATTTAAATTGCATTTGGCACGTCTTTCGCGTGGAGTGAATGATACAAGAGCAACACCCACGACGTGAATTGGCTAGACCAATGTCTCTTTTGCCGTATTCCATTAATAGCTAACCGTTCCTTTCGTCATTATCGCATTATTCTACCCTGTTCCAATGGCCCCCATGTAAACTCATTACTAAAGGGTTATATGCTCAACCCTGTTTTCTCCCCTCGGCTGCTTTCCCGGTCCACCCCTCGTGGTTCACCCTATACCCGACGTAACATCACGTTAGGGTATCGGTTCACAAAATTTAAATCGGCTCATCCAAGCCCAATCATTGTTCGTATTTACTTTTAGAGTAAGATAGCTGCGTTCCTTCATTCACCTAGACCTTGGCGCTGAGCACGCCATTCCTTAACCAGTTCCGAATCAAGTCGATACACAATTTCGGCCTCTTCCCACGAAGGATCGCTCGTCCACTGGACTTTAAGTTCCATGGTAAACTCGATCTCGTCACCGAATTCGTCTCCTTCCTTCTTCTCGCCCTTCTTGGCCAGGCTTTCGCCGTGGCTCTTGTGTCCAACGATTCGAAACTCAAGGTTTCAAATTACTCTGAGTGGCGGACGGGAACAGGCCGAATTTAATATTTAACAAACAAGGTAATTTGAGTGTTACAAAGACTTCTGTGTCGTCAAAGCAGGCCTATGGAGCATCCCAGATGTCGGTTTCCTGAGTAAGGTTCTTGAAATTGCGACCAACCTCGACGGAAGTCCAATCATTTGTTGGTTCGCAGAGGGTCTTTGATGTTTTGTGTTACTCCAACATGCGGCAAAATGCATCATAGTCAAAGAGTGTCGGCAAACGACCGATGCCACTTCAAAGAGGGCTGCAGATAAGCCTGCAACTACCCTTGTTTACCGTGGATATGACATATCGGTAGTATACTTTGGGAGAAGCATAGCACTCAGGCTCACTTGAATGATGCGTACTTAGGTCCTTAAGTGGATTTGTGCATATCGATCCCCGGTTACACCACCCGCTAGTCATTATGTCTAGACAAGTTTCAATCTCCCAAACACGCCTTCATAGCGGCTTGGCATCCTTCATCTCGCACCTCGCTGCCAAACAACCAGCCAAAACCCTTGAGAACGTCCACCTGATGTTTTTTAGAACTGGCTAGGGTCGGAAACAGATTCGCTGCGCCGTGGGGCACCCCCGGATACGCGTCCAGTCGAGTTTTCACGCCATGTTCCCTGAGGACCCTTTCGTAGACCAGTCCGTCATCTCGTAGGGGATCCTGGCCGCAGACTTGGATGTAAACTGGAGGCAGGCCTGTATGAGGATTAGGGGAGTTGAAGGGCGAAAACTCAGGCGATCGGATGTCAGGCTTGTAGACCTTATAAACATATTCCCGAGCCTTGGCGTTGATGACCATTGCGTTGGCGTTTTGCTTCCTAGAGAACCAGAGCGGTTTTTGGTCTTCAGGCACAATCGCAGCGTCGAAAATCATTGGGATATTGAGCCAAACTCCGAGAATTGGTGGCGATAGCTCTTGGGTAACCCATTGCTGGACCGCAACGGCAGCGAGGTTTGCACCAGCAGAGGTCCCACCAATGAAGAATCCCTGGGACAGATCCAGGCCTAAATCCTTGGCTATGATCGAGCTGGTCAAGGCTGTAAGGGAGTCCCAAACATCTTGTGGTGCGGTGGGGAAAGGGAACTCTGGGGCCACGCGATACGCGATGTTGACGACGGTCACGCCGTATAGAGCCACCAGTGCCCTAGAATAGAAGCTCACGTGAGTGTAGTGTCCTAGACAAAACCCTCCTCCGTGAATTAGAACGACTAGCGGACCCATGGCCAAGCTTTCTGGTTTGTACACTCCAACTTCGTGGACATGACCATCATGCATTGTCAAGTTCTTGGTATACTCGGTTCGAGAGGGAGGGAGTGATACCATGTGATAATGGCGAGACATTTGGGCAAGGCTTTCTAGTGCCATGGTCGCGATAGGGTTGGCAGTGCCATTGGAAATCTCCTGCTTCTGTCAGAGTGGTACGGGGTGATTCTGGGTCTTTCATGTCTTGCCTGTGCCAGCTCCGGGCTACCAATCTTGAAGTCAGCACGGAAAGGGAAGTCTGCGATGTTTGTGCTTACTCCATTGGGCTCCCCAGGGCTTCCACAGCCTCAACCGTATCATATGTCTGGAGGGACGAATCCATAGTATGTGCTTGCTTGCAAGCCGATCACAAAGCAAGACCCAGCGCGACAGTAGTAGTTGCTAAAAGTCCAGTTGGAAGACCTCGATTAATTCAGTCCCTGGTAGTGGCTTGTGCTCATTGCCTGAATGTAGCATGAAAGGATTAGAGGATGGGATTCTCTAGTTTGTGAGCTGTCGGTAAAGGTAACTTGCGGTGAGCGGATGTGATACCTAGCTGCTTGTAGCAATCATAAAGAGGGTTGAAAGAGTCTTGTTTTGTCTACAGTGCGGGCACGGGGCCAACGAGCTATTTACAGGAAACTGAGCGCCCCGCACAAGGGTCACATTCAAGCTGAGCAAAGGACAGCCCCTGTTGACGCCGTAGAGGGGGCTACCAACAGCGGCGGGGGTGTGACAAAGCTCGGAGTTAACGATGCCCGGGGTACCCTCGTGGTTGGGGATGGGCCTCTAGTCGAGGCACGGTCATGAGTTTGTAGCTGCTATGCCTTATTTTTGTGTCCATGTGATAGATATGACTATTCCCTGAAAATAGAAGATGGAAAATCCTAGAATACATCCCAAGCCCTCCAAACTTCGCGATCTCGTGTGAGGATAAAATCCGATAAGCTAACTGAGCCACTTGTGCCATACAACCAGGTTTTCCAAGCTAGACCAGATACATCAGGGCCAAGAATTATCGTCCATGTTCTCGGCAACCTCATTTGTCTCCGACTAAGTCGTGTAAATAAAGTCGGGTCGCTTGTCACCGGCAACCCATCTCTGCTCCTCCGTCATGGCGTCCCATTTCTCGTTCATCCTGCCCTCTCTTCGGATCTTGTTCTGTCTTGCCAAAGCAAAGTGCATAAAAATAGACCCACCGAGGAGGAACACGGCCTGGTATCCAAGAACGACACCGTGGCCGGACCAGAACCGAGGAGCTTCCTGAACCAAGTAGATGTTGGAGGACACCACGCCGTTCAGGTTGCCCCATCCGACCACCATACCAAGAACGATGGCGCGCTTCAGTGACCCTTCGGTGTTGTTGACGAGCCAAGAGAGAGTGTTGGGGATGGTGGGATAGATGCTGTCACATTCAGGGATCTAAATTGAGTCATAGAAGCTCTCTTGGTTTTTAACTAAATGAATGGCTGAAGTTGGTCTGCTTTATACTTCCTTGAATGTGGGTGTATTCGTCAGCTATGACGAAGCGTTCCTCACGATCTGTTTCATCCATGTTTGATCCTTCTTGGTCAGACAGCCCGTGTGTCAGAGCTGCCTTGGTCATACGATGTGACATACCCCCCCATTTTTCAACCTAGTTGCAAAATGAAGCTATCTACAGAGTTGAGTTAGGCCTAGCTCGGGACCTTAGGGCGGTTTTGCTTGATCTTAGTTATCCTCAAGGTCTGATTTGTCTTGTAGTTCAATGAGGCTTCTGATATCAGTAAGACCTAGCTGTCTGATGAAGGTCTCGAATTTCTGAGCAGGTAAGGCTTTGGTTAGACCGTCGGCTACCATCTGGGCTGTTGGCGTGTATTGAACCTCAAAGCTCCCTTCTTGATAGGCCTGTCGAGCCCAGCAGTTGTGAACATCGACGTGTTTGAGGGCCGTCTTGATCCTAGGGACATCGAGGGTTATGAGCCGGATAGTCTGTTCGTTATCACACTCAATGATTGGCAGCTGGCCTAGCTGAAGGTCAAGCTGATCAAAGAGTCGTTGTGTTGCCATAGCTTCCTTAGCTGTGTGCGTGAAGGCTAGCAGTTCGGCCTCTGTTGATGAAGTCGTGACTGTGTCTTGTTTCCCGGCCTTCCAGCTGACGGGTCCACCGAATAGCGATATGATTGATCCTTGGGATGACTTCCTAGTCAAAGGGTCATCGGCGAAAGCTGCGTCTGAAGCTATTTGAAGGTCAGGGCTTGGGTTGCTGCTGACTTGAGCGGCTAGGGGTCTGTTGATCCCGTCAACCTCTGTGGAGGTAGGAGCTTTTCCGCTGTATTGGATAGCTAGATATCTCGTTGCGTAGAAATACCTGATCAATCGGTCTGCGGCTTGCTGATGGTGGTCTGATGGGTTGATAAGGAACTCTGCTAGCTTGGCTGCTGGATGAGATATATCAGGTCGGGTCATGACTGTGGCGTAGTTGATGGAACCGATCTTCTGTTGATAGAGGCGAACCTGATCCCTTGTGGCTGTCTGACGGTTTGGCTGGAGTCTTCCGGTTGGGAAGGGGCTTCCTTTGAAGTGATCCTTTTGATCTAGCTTGAACCTTGTTGCGATAGCTTCGGCGTATGAGTCCTGGCAGAGCCATAGCTTCCTATTGGGCCTGTCCCGTAGAACTCGGATCCCTAGGAACCACTGTAGGTCTCCAAGGTCCTTCATTTGGTACCGGCTTTTCAAGCTATTGATCAGTTGGTCTGCAGCTAGTTGATCCTTCTTTCGGTATAGCAAGACGATGTCATCCACAAAGAAGAAGACTGTGATCCAGCTGTTCCTGCAGATACAGGGATCTTCCGTACATAGGGTCAATCCAAGCTGTTTGAATGTTCCTGTAAGGTCTTGTTGCCAGAGGAGGGGTGATCGTCGTAACCCGTATAGAGCTTTGATAAGCTTCAAGATCCATCCGTGGCGTTCGTAGCCGTCAGGGAATTTGATGTAGATATCCTCATCGAGGTAGCTGTTTGTAAAGGCGTTGATCGCGTCAAGCTGCCTAGTCTCAAGGTCGAATTTGGCGGCGATGGCCATCAGGACCCGGAAAGACCTTCCGGCTAGTGTGGCTGCATAGGTTTCCTCGTGGTTGTACGGCTGAAGGTCCCCCCTAACGCATAGTCGGGCCTTGAACTTCTGAAGAAAGCCGTGTTTGTCAAACTTGTATTTGAAGACCCAAGTCACCGGCAGGGCTCGTTGAGTGGTTTGGTCTCGTGGAACAGGCTTGAAGGTCCCGTGATCCCACAAGCTGTTCATCTGGGTCTCTGTGGCCTGCTTGAATTGCGGTCCAAAGGGATGATTTTCTAGCTCCTTGAAGGTCTTGGGTTCTGGCGGAAGTGATCGTCTGTGGAGCTTTTCTTCCCTTCCTAGGAAGAAGCTGCTGTGATAACTTATATAAGAGTCCTTGGCGTTTTCTGCTGCCTTTGCTGAAGGTCGCTTTTCCCGTTCGGATCTTCTAGTTGGTTCCTGTCCTGTTGGTCGATGTAGTCGTCGTTGGCGTTGTGTAGCCGGGCCCGGGTCGTCTTCCTGTTCCGGGGCCGGAGTCGGGCTGTTGTTCTGACTTCCCGACTGACTATTCCTAGAGCTTGTGGCTCGAGGGGTTGGATAAGGGATATCCTTGAGACCTTCGGTTAGGTCGTTGATCTCATCAGGGTCTTGTTCTTCGGCAACCTCGATGGTTGATTGGATCTCTTCGTCGTCTATTTCTTCCGGTCTAGGACTTTCCGGCTGAGTAGGTCTTATTCCTTCGAATTCCTCTTCTTCAGAGTCGGTTTCAATGTGGTCAGGAAATTGAACCTGTGGTGGCCTTGTTGCGATAGGGACTGCATCCGGATGATCCTTTGGGTCATAGAATATCCGTTCATTGAAGGTTACGTCCCTAACTCTTCGGACTTCTGACTTCTCCGGTATCCAGATCCTGAAGATGTTGCTGGAATCGTATCCAACAAGGTATCCGACCTCTGCGTGGGCTGCCGTTTTTAGGGCTCGTTTTTGGGTGCCTTCTTGAGCTTCGATGGTCAAAGGATAGGCCCTGCAGCCGTACGCCTTGAGATGTGTTACATCGGGCTGTTGATTGATATAGCC
>SSHR01000817.1:0-21150 GCA_006518225.1 Fusarium neocosmosporiellum | reverse complement strand
CTATACAATCAGCGCAAGAGCTAGATAATAAAAATACTTATTTTTAATATATACATATAAACACGATAAATACGAAATTGTATCTTTAGAGAATTCAGCATTACTTTTTCAAGTTTTTTTCTCATCTCCCATAAACTCGTGGTAACAACCCCTCCCCAAAGATGTACAACACCAGAAACCTTGTCACAAGTCAAACAAGACATGCGAACTATACTTCAAGTTACCTAATCACTAGAATCACCCATCAGCCGGCGTCTTTTACCAGCTTGCAGTGTCCCCTCGAGAATACCTACCCGATACCCCTTTACAGAATATCTCGGGGTGACACAGGAGAGCAACCGCCTTTCGGAAGGGTTTCGTTCGGGTTCTTGCGAATCTTAGTTAGACGTTCCGTCTCTGTTACACACTTGTGAAATTTCATTCATGGCAGTAAGTAGTTGCTCTTCATCGGCCTAGTTAGGCCTCCTAGCCGGGTCAATACAGAAGTAGCCCTGGCATCAGCTAAGGCAAAGGTATAAGGATAATTAATGTTAAAGATTATGATAAGGTTAAATAAAATTTATAAAATGTCCTAAGATATTATTTATCTTAATAATCTATGTATTATTATATTTATATATTTTTCTTATATATACCTCCTATTACTTAAGTCATACGTTTCAAGGGCAGCTAGACTAAGTGGCCATGTACTGAATAGTAGATAGGGGATCCAGCCAGTATCTCTCAAACCAGTATTGTGGTAAACACATCCTAAAAGCAACCTCTTCTGCTCCGCACAAGCTAAGGGCGACGGTAGACGCAATCTGTCGTGCAGCCTCCTTCTCGCTCCGTCCCCCCAGCCAAAGCCTGAACCTGAGCCTGAGCCTGAACCTGAGCCTGAGCCTGAGCCTGAGCGTCAAATCGGTGATGGTGATGGCAAAAGTTGCCTTCAAGACACCACCAGCAAAGTGTCTCGCGTAGGATTAACCAACTTGCTGCCAATTGAAATCCTGATATCTCGAAGACAAATAGGCAATGAAGCTTTGCTGACCTTGGCGAAGATAGACCTCTATCTTATAAGAATGTCGGGTCATATTTACACTCCTACGTTAAGACTCGCAAACGGAATTATTGCAGAAAACTCGTAAGGAAATTCTAGACAAGAAGGCGGTTACGATTAATCCTTCCTGCCTCCTTCCATACCTCTCTCCTGGGTAGCAACCAGATATATTACAGAGAGCTCAGTCAAGAAACCCCTGGACTATAGATACTCCAAGGAACGGCCCTCCCAGCAAGCACCCGAGATATCATCTCGCCAACTCAGGTTCCGTGGTCTAGTTGGTTATGGCATCTCGTTAACACCGAGAAGGTCCCCGGTTCGATCCCGGGCGGAACCACTCTTTTTGCACTCCTCAACAACCCACCAAGCCCTAACAACCACAACTCCACCCTCTTCTCTTCTTCTTTTTTTTCAACCTCCCCGGCTCCATCCTCAGAGGAGATGAGCCCCATGCGCTCGGTGGTTTCTCATCCAACAAGATAGCCTCGGTTCCGTGGTCTAGCTGGTCATGGCATCTCGTTAACACCGAGAAGGTCCCCGGTTCGAGCCCGGGCGGAATCACGATTCAGAAGGAATCACATCCTTTCTTTTTGCTGAAACTGTCCAAGTCTGTTAGCATACCAACTGAGAGACCATATAGTCGGCAAGATGTGGTCATCGATCCTATTAACAGCTATCTTCTCCCTCCAATTGGGTGGCTTATCCCAATGTTCATTCTAGCTACTCACTAAGTCAACAACCCTCCCTATTTTTACTTGCTCCTGTTGGTAAAGTAGTTGTAGCTGGCATCAACCATCTCAAGTGCCCTCTTGGTAGCCTCATCCAAGTCTTCCTTGGGAAGTCCAAGGACATCATTTGCGAGGCCATACTTGGCCTCGATGTTGCCGTCACCGTTGGGGTAAAAGGTCCTGGCATACATGCCCATGGCCCAGCCTCGGCGATCACCCTTCTTCAGCATGTCCATCGCCCGGCTCCATCGTTCGTGGGAGCCCTCATACTCAATCTGCCAGTCCTTGTCCGTGGTGCGCGTCACGCGCTGGATGCTGTCGAGCATTTCACGCTGGGAGATGAGGAAACTGGAGATCCACATGGGCTTGTTTCGCCACTGGGAGATGGTTGGTGACTTGTCGTTTTCGTCCTCGGGCAGCTCCTTGAGGCTCAGAAGAGCAGCAATGGCTCGGCCGCACTGGAGCCAGGTCGAGGTGTTGATCTGCGTCTTGCCGTCGTCGTAAAAGGTCACCTTCTTTTGGTTGTCGCTAAAGTCAAAGCCATACCACTGCGGGCCTTGAGCAATGGAGAACTCGTACCAGTAAGAGCAGCCCATGGCGATCCAGGATGACACGCCGGCGTCTTCAATAGCCTTGATACCTGGTAGAACTGACTGGCCAGTCATGTTCTCCTCTGCGAGAGAAGCGTTGGTAAAGTCGGTGCCATAGCAGTTGGGCATCACCCAGGGAACTCCAGCCTTTGCAGCGGCTGCGATGACCTTCTCTTGAGTACCAGGGGCAGCAGTGACAGACATGGAAATGGCCAGAAACTGCTGGCCCTTGAGGGCAGCAACAATGGAGTCCTCATTTTCGTAGTCGACGGTGACGGCTTTGGCGCCTTCGGGAATTTTGCTAGTGCTGCCTTCACGGGTGATGGCGGTGACTGTGTGCTTTCCGGTCTTCAGCAGTGCCCTGGCCAAATATTGACCGACAGAACCACCAGCCTGAAGCACGTTGTTAGTTGTTGATGCTTTTCGTGTGGGCCAGACTACTCACTCCAACAATAGCCACTCTCTCAATGCGGTTGGTGAAGCCCTCAGGCTGGTCCTTGGCGTACTTCTGAGCCATGATGTTTATACAAGTTCCGAGATGTTGTGTAACTGAAGAACGAAGTCTTTGATGATATGAGTGTTCGGGAGGTAGCTGAGTTCTGTATTGTGTTGATGCTGATAATTCCTCCTACAACACGGAGCCCAAGAGCATCTTTATATTCCAATATCTCCCAATACCCCGTTCCATTGTCTCGGAGATAGATACTTAATCGCCATTGAGGCTCTCTCCAGCCTCGAATACATCGGACTTGGAGCGGACTGAGAATTACCGGATTGGGTAATCGCTCGGCCGGCGGTTCTCCACATGCGGCCGGAGACGCCCAATCATGACCCAGTGTATACGACAAACGGTTAGGGAAGTGACGGGAAACCGCATCGACTTGGCGCGAACGTGC
Source organism: Fusarium neocosmosporiellum (assembly GCA_006518225.1). Classification (NCBI taxonomy): domain Eukaryota; kingdom Fungi; phylum Ascomycota; class Sordariomycetes; order Hypocreales; family Nectriaceae; genus Fusarium; species Fusarium neocosmosporiellum. The sequence continues at coordinate 17,897 of SSHR01000817.1, read as the reverse complement.
TAGTTGATTGGAAATCCGTCAGAGGGCGAAAGAGCGAGACGCCCGTGTAGCCTGATTCTCGCTTTTAAGCCTCGTTCTTCGGAGTTTGCTAATGGCCGGGTTTTGACTGATGAATCATGATATCTCGCCTCCGAGTATCCGACACTTGAAGTTCCAGCTACGTCAAGAACTATTTATGAATGGCATTGGTGAGGCGACTGCGGTGTTCTCAGGCTTTCATATGCATGTTGAATTGTCGGAAGTTGTGGTAACCTGTCGAACAATGGTCTACCCATCGCTCGGTAGGGGCCCCTGATAGCCACCGCCATGGGCACTAAATGAAACATGGAGTTTTCGTCTTTCTTATGTAGTAAAACCGTGGTATCCGCTAAACTGAAGTCCTATCAGGTCTTGCAGCTATTATCTATTCTAAATCAGTATCTTAGTTTCTACACCCCTGCTCTCGCTATCCCTATTCTCCTAAGTCTTTCTCATGTCACTCCCGCGTCTTCACCAACCACAGATGGTGTTTATCACTGGCCTGCGCTCACAGAAAAAGTCTTCTAGATACTTTCCATCTATGCTAAAATTCCCAGTCCGTTAGCAAGAGCAGCTATACGATTTACCAAGAGGAGCGAACTCAGACTGTTTAATCCTCTTATAAATATTCTCCAGAAGCTATATGTATGGTTTAATTTTACTAATCCCCCATACTTAAGCCGGAGGGAGAGCCTGATTTATGTATCCTATTAAGGGATAGCTGATTAGCAATATCGACGCCGGCGAGGTAGGGCACCGAATCAATCAATCAATCAATCAATCTTGCCAAGAAGTTCCGCCCCAGCCACGACGGGTCATGCCCAGCCTGGGATCAGGCAAATAAAGTCACAAGGCCAATGAAATTAAGAACCAGAAACTCAGCCTCTGCCGCAGCATTTTCATTTCTCCACACAGCCCAACGAGGCTCACTGCGCATTTTTGTGTCGGAGGCGGGTCAAGACAACCTCTTAAGGGCTCTACACGCACCGTGTATGTCACATTCAGCCTATAGGACCATCTAGCACTGCAACTTGTGGAGTGCGCATTCCCTTTTGCCTCAGCTGGAAATGCGACAGTGTAGTCGGCCATCCCAACATTCCCTCTCTCATACGCAGACCGCGACTCCATTTCCATTGCACGCAGTCAGCATAAGCCTGAGAAAATGGAAGTGGCAGGCCTGGTAGCATCCTGCATCGGAATCTCCAGCGTTGCCCTCAAGGCTCTGAACCGCTGAGACGGGCTGATTCAGCGCTTCGATACCTCGCCCACCTCCCTAAAGGCCCTCAAGGCTCAGGTGCGGGGTTTCTACCATGCCGTTGAGAACATCCAGCGCGCGCTGCAGGATGCCGGTAGCAGCAGCTCCTCGGCGATAACCACGAGCGAAGCGCAACTTCAAGACGCCGTGGAGGCAGGACAAGCCATCATCACGGAGCTGGAGCTGGAGATCTCCGAGGTCCTGGAGGAGGATGCTGCAAAGGGGAAGGACAAGGCTCTGTCAAAGACAGCAAAGGCTCACCTTTGGCATGATAATCAAGTTCAGAGGTGAAGCGATTCGCTGAATCGGCAGACAAACGCCCTGATACTCATTCTCCACACGTGAGTCGCCTTTTCGTTCCTTGGGGAAGGGAATACTAACGTTGACACAGCCAACAACTACTTCGAGATGGGCTCTTCAAACTTGGCCCGAGGCCAGAGCGGGTCACAAGACCTATCTCTACTGCACAGATTTCTGCCGGCCTTGAGGCTACTAGCTTGGAGGTGGAGCAGTACACGGTACCGAAGCAATGGATTGAGTTCGGCGAGCATCTTGGTAGGGACCTGAGCGAGGATGTGTCGCCCTCTGCCTCGGAAATCAAAGTGCCGAGCTCATCGGCCAGCGTCTCGTCAGTCAGCGACAACTCCAAGGTGAAGAAGCCAGCTTCGCGGAGGTCCTGGCTTTTGGGTAAAGAGTCAAAAAGTAAAAAGGCGACAAGCGACGGACAGCAGCAGAAGCCGGCACAGGGGCCGCCTCCTCGCCAACCCTCTACTGCACCACCTCCTCGCGAACTTGTCGACATTGCTGAGGAGTCACTGAAGCACTACCGGAGCCTACTATCAGCCCACGCGGAAAGTCTTGTCCCGGAGTGTCCAAGGCTGCGCGTGGTGCTCATCGGGAAGACTGGTGTGGGCAAGTCCACGCTCTGCTCCAACATTTTGGGCATTCCATACGAGGTGACAGAAACCGCCACCAGTTTTGTGCATGAACCGGCTGACAAATTATAGGGCGCAGATGAACTTCACGACAAGCGGACACCGGTCGACAAGATCAAAGAGGCGCTGACTTACCCCGGAGTCAACGACCATCTCGAGCTGCATGACTCCGGAGGCTTCGAAGCAGGCGCCGACGACACGATCAAGGAGACGGTCGAGTACATCCGGTCAAATCAGTTGGTAGATCTTGCAAGCCAGATACATTGCATATGGTACGTCATTTCATGTGCCTCGGAACGACCCATACAGGCCATCGACGAGACTTCCTCACCGGTAAGCTCGTCAACACAGGCGAGATCCCTATTTTTGCCATCTTCACCAAGTACGATGTTCTCGTCGAGCAGATTCAAAAGCGGTACAAGCTATCGGATATGCAAAGCGCAGAGGAAAAGGCCTACGATTATTTCAAGACAAATCTGGAAGGACGGCTGAAGAGCATCGTAGGGGATAGCCCTAGATTCTCAATCTGCCGTATAGCACTTGTGGACACGGAAGAATGGATGCCCAAGTATACAATCACAGGTAAAACAGTCTTATTAAGAAGGCTATCTCATATTAACACTTGATGCAGACTCTATGGGTTCGCAAGCCCTAGTTCAGAAGATGACGCAACAGCTTCGCAGCCGGGACCTTCAAATCCTCTGGGTGGCCACTCAGCAGAGAGACAACTGGGCCAAGCTAATAGGTACGCATCAGCCATGGTTGATGCTGCTGAGCACTGGCTAACCAACATCGATAGATGGAATTTCCAACAATATCTCCCTTTTCTGGGCAGTGCGGCGAGTCACCAAGTTCTCCTACCTCCCATATATCTACCTCACCCGCCTCATCTCGGTATGGGAGATCCTTTACAGCAAAGCCACCAAGTGCTGGGGCATCGCCTCATGGAATTCCTTACATTTCCGCAGAACACTGGACTCGATCTTTCAAGCCACTGGAACCTGGGACATCATAATCTCGGTCTATTTACTGGCACTTGACTGCTTTAGCTTAGCCACTCTCCCGATCATCAGCGAGATTGTCATGCAGATGGTGATAGGCGTTCATCTCATCGGGTATTATCTGCGTGAATTGCAGGATCGAAAGGGGTCTTATTTAACCTCAAAGGAGGTTAAGACGGCCATAAAGGACTTTGAGGAGAGTGTCGCTAGGGATAAGATGGCGCATGGGATAAAAGGAGAGATCCGGCGCATTCCCTTTAAGGAGCGAGACTGTACCGAGGATGTAATTAGGGCTGCCATTCGGGTTGCCAAGGAGGCGGCTGTTAGTAGCTTAGAATCCCTGTTTGAGGAGATGCGTCGCAAAGATTGAGGTTAATATTAAAGAGTCTACGAGGAAATCAAACAAGTATGTTTAAGCACTGGTTTAAAAGTATATAGCAGATTTAGGGAATTAATTTACCTTTATGTGTTATTTAAGATATTGTAAAAGCAAGTACATTACTAGTATCTTAGCTACTAGTAAATAGGTACTGTAGTCTTTGTGTTATCTTTAAGTCTCAGGCTCTTGCAGTATTATAAAGATCTTTTTAATATTGTTGGTATCAATGACGCCTCCGTCGGCCACAATATCAAATCTTTTTAATATGGATTTAATCATCAGCGTCTAGCTCTGCCTAGCAGGATCAAGCGTGACCTTGTTCTTGGTAACAGCATCAATCTCGTCCAGAATCTCAGGAGTCAACTTGTCAAGAATCTTGAGAGCTCCCACGTTTTCCTCCAGCTGCTCCGGCCGACTCGCCCCCGTGATGACGCTGCTCACGTTGGGGTTCTTGAGACACCACGCGACGGCGAGCTGGCTCTGGCTGACACCCAGCTTGTCCGCGATGGGTTTGAGTTGCTTCACCTTTTCAATCTCATCCTTCCAGTCGTCGCTTCCAATGCGACCGCGCATAAAGTCGGCAAAGCCGTCCTTGCTCGCTCCGAATCGCGAATCCTTGGGCGGTTGGCCGTCAACGACGTCGTTGTACTTGCCCGAGAGGAGACCCATCTTGATGGGGCTGAAGGTGGTGAGACCGAGGCCGACACGCTCATAGAGACGCTGGAACTGGCCCTCGACCTTGTCGCGGACGAGCATGTTGTACTGGGGCTGTTCCACGATCGGGGGGATCATCCGCAAGTCGCGGGCAATGCCAACCTAGCTTGTCAGTCGTGGTGCCGGGGAGCTTGCTAGGGGGTGCTTACAGCCTCTGCAATCTCATCAGGGCTCCATTCAGAGGTACCCCAGTAGAGAGCCATGCCCTGATCAATTACAAAGTTGAAAGCCCTCACAGTCTCTTCCATGGGGGTCAACCTGTCAGGTCGATGCGCATAGACAATGTCGACATATTTTAGTTGCAGACGGGAGAGTGAAGCTTCCAAGCCCTCGATGATGTGCTTCCTCGACAGACCATGATTGTTGACCAGGATTTCTCCATTGACAGCGCCCCAATTGATCTCTTTGACATTGTTAGTATACCAATTGGTCTGTGATAGAGAAGGTTGCTTACTTGTGCTGATAACCAGGTCGCTTCTCTTCCACCCAAAATGCTTAATAGCCTTGCCCATGACAATCTCTGACTCGCCGGCGGTGTAGTTCTCAGCCGTGTCGAAAAAGTTGACGCCCAGGTCGTAGGCTTTCTTCATACAAGCAAACGCTTGCTCATCTTGGGCATAGCCTCCGTAGGTCATCCAACCACCGAGACTGATGGCGGAAACATGCAGTCCAGACCGGCCGAGACGGCGGTAAATCATGCCAGTGTTTCGAGGCTCAGACCACGCCATTGTGAAGGATGTTGACGACAGATGAGGAATATTGGAAGACTGCTATGCTTCCTTCAAGATATTCAATCAGAAGCTGCTCAAGCCAACCCATATACACCGAGCCAAGCTGACGGAGAAACTCTCGGAGTAATTGTGTGAAGGAGGGGATGGAGTCATACTGAGCGACCGGGGTAGAATGACGCAAGAAATCCTCCGTAAGGTGTCATCGCGCAGCCCTAGTGAGGTCTTGTGTTAGCTTGGGAGTGTCTGGTCCTCCTCCGCAACGTCTCTGGGCATCGATTCTAGTAGCATCCGAGTCAACGGAGACGGTGACCGGACAAGATATCCCAGGTCCAGCGGCGGCCAACAAATCTGGGACGCCTGCTCTTCCATGAATTGATACGTAGGCATGGAAATATTTGACTGGCTCGCCAAGAGTTCAGCTGTGTCAAATCCAGGTTGGGTGTTCATCTGGAAGACAATGGCATCGTCGTTCGGAGCCTCAAGCAGAAGCCCCGATCCAGAAACGGCATCCATCTTCATCGTGAGAAGCGACAAGAGAGTCCGATTGCCTCCTCGGCAGGAAGATAAAATGTCTCGTAAGCGGTGTAAGATTGGCCCTGGTTGATCAATTGGAATGGCCGAATGATTGCTGGCCATTGCATCAATCACCGCTGTGGCGATCTCGAACGTCTTGAACTCCTTCTGTATGTTAGTAACGCGTCGCCTTAGATCAAGAGCAGATAACTGCTTACCAGAGTTGGCCCATGAGACTCGAGTGCAGCTTTCGGAAGTTCAGAGACCAGGCTCAAAAAGTCTTTTGCGATGTCAATTGGGTTCATGCCCGGAATGACAATCCCAAAGCGCAACGACGCCCTCCAAAGAACAGCACGCATCCACTGTCGAGTAACAAACATGTCGGCGCGCTGAACCTGATTCACGGGGCCCCAATCGTCGTTATCGACCGAGTCGAGGAGCTTCTGCTGGAGGAGCTCCAGACAGCTCTGAGCCACGGACGCCATGTTGGGAATGTCCAAGTCTGTATCTGCATTTCGCAGGATCTCAAAGATTCCGGATTGATCGAATACCCAGAATAGATGGACCAGCTTTAGAAAGGCGGGCAGGACCTCGGCCTGGTCGTCGGCTCCGCCAAACCATGGGAACAGGATGTTGGGCTTCAACACTATGGGTAGTTTGTGAAGGAGCGCGACACCTCTAAGGTAGGCTGTCAGTAGAGTTCATTATGTGACGACTAGTTGACGCACCTTTCCGTAACAAAGAGTAGCCAGAGAACCCGTCGTGAAACATGTTGGTCTGCCTCAGACAGCAAGGCGTACGTCGACTCACGATCAAGTCGGAGGATTTGAGCCTGCGTAATGGCCTCGCGAAGATACACAAGCGACTTGGTACCTCCAGGTGAAGCATTCTCGTGGTATATGTGCAAGAAGAATGAGATGCGAAGGCTGTCGAGGAGATCAAGGGTCCCGTTTAGCCCGCCCGCCTCTACCTTCTCCACGCTGGGCTGCCACACCGTTTCCAGTCTCAGCTGCGCAATCGTAGCCAGGGCTACGGCGTTGGCTAGGAACCTTGCTGAATCATCTCTGCTAGGGTTTTCCTTTATCTTGTTGCGCAGGTCAGCAGCATCGCAGATAGGCCAGATAGGGAACAGTCGATCAGCGTAAACGTCGAGCACGTCAATCAGGCAAGCTATCTCATCGGTTTGCTGCTCCCGGTTGCCATTCTTCCCATTGAGATCTGTACATTTGACATCAACCTTGCCTCGACGTCTCCGCTCAATCTTGTCAAGGGTCTTTGCCCGAAGCCCCCGAGGGCCGCGAGTTGACTGGAGGCGGTTAAAGGTGCACTCTATCCCCGAGGCTGTACACCCCGTGCATGGGGGTGTCTCTGAGCAACGAATCTTCCGGATCTTGCACGAATCGCACGCCCGCCTTGCAAGCTTCTGGCGCGATGCCGAGATGTTCGGAGTTGTTTTCGGAGGTCGATTCGGAGCTGGACTCGGAGCGGGATCCGGATGTGGGGACATGGCTCCGGGCACTCGTCAAACCACGATGGGAATAGATGGAGGATCGGCTTCTGAGGGTAATTACTGGTATTGGAGAGGAATTAGCAAATGAAGAATCTTCCAAGAAGCCCTCCCAAGCTACCGGTACCTTCGACTGCATCTTCCTCGATGACGTGATTGCAGGTGATGAGCTCGCCTTCGACGTCTACCCCGGATTTGCTCCACTCAAGCTTCGGCAGCTCAGTAGCGCCTCGCAGCTAAATTCATCGTCGCTATAGCCTCGGTCGGGCAAAGAAGAGTATGGCGGACACGGGGTAGACATGTAGGAAGCAATGACGGGCTTCCAGTTAGAGGCTGTCGAGGCCAAGATCAGCATTCACAGGTATACCAGGAGGAAAGGTTTGGCTTTCACCTCTTGCCCAGGGCATGCAGCCCTTCAATTCTCTTTTGGCCTCCTTCCAAAGGCGCGCGGCCCAGCAGGTCACAATGAGATCCAGGTCTCTATCGCTTAGTACGTGTAGAAGTCTGAGACTCGGCGTAGACATCAACCCTCCGCTTTCCATCAGCATGGCCTCCTCTTCCATAGCTACAATACGTCCGGTATCGTCCTTCCATGTCACCTGCCTGCCTGTTCTTCTTCGAACAGCTTTGAAGTGGCCTGCAGCGCTGAAGGATGACCAGCCAGTGATCCCAGGTCGGAGCCTCACATAGCTGTATGTACGGCTATCCCTCGTCCTCCCGTTGATGATGATGTGCCGCCGCGTGTGTAGATGGAACGAAGTATCTCGAAATGTATACATGTCGTCCAGTCGAAGCCGAAGTGTCCCTTGCCCATTGTTCCTTGACAACCGATACCTGGCTTTCTTGATACCAAGGAATGGAGACGTTGCTTCGTGAGGCGCGACGCTCAACTCGTAACGAGGGAGGGGGCTCCCGGCTGAATAGATAGAACGACCGTCCAATATTAGGCAGAGCAACTCGCCCGTTGACAGTTGTGCTCTTGGCCCATTTCGGGATACTGCTTCGTATGTAGGTGGGCTAACAAGAGACATTATCGCTATCACTCAACAGCACAAGTCTATCTCGGCTAGTATAAACATTTAGGAATCTTGGCTCTTTAAACTATCAACCCATGTATCCTTCAGAGAAACCCCTTACCACCCCCTCAATCATTCTACCATGAATCACCAACCTCAGCGCAACCAGATGCAATAGATTGCTCGAGTCCCGGAAAAGTCGGCTCTCGAACGTTGCTCCCAACACAACTGGAAGCAGGGCAAATATAGTTGGTAGCATTCAAGTTGATGGGCAACAGTATGCCCCTTACATCATCACTTCCCTACCTTTTCTGCAATAACGATGCGGCATCCACGGGCCGCGTGGCAGCATGATAGAGTGAGGAGGTGCACCTGTCACTCGCAAGGATGGCAAGCTACGGGGACAAGCAGGACATTGAGAAATGAAGGATGCCGAACGGCCGAGTGATGAAGTTATTTAAGCGCAACTCGTGTTACATCTGCGCTACATAAGGCAATCAATCAGGTGAGCAGAGTAAAAGCACGGTTGTGTCTTCCCTCTCGGCTTCTTTCCCGGTTGTTCTCATGGCCTATCAAGATAGAAAAATATTGGACATTAGAAACTTGTTCCCTTTTTTCCACAGGCTCTGCGTCAACTCAATGGGCGAGAATACTGGCTTCACAACAGCAAAGGACGAGTATCAGATGTGCCAAGCAAAGCTTGTCTGCCTCAAAACTCCTGTATGGCTTGCTCCAACTTTGTGGCAGCCTCTCGAGTTAAGTTGCAGCCAATAAGAGCCATGATTTTGCGGTACAAAAAGGTGTCAGTTGACATGCAAAAGAAATGCGACTGCAAGGGTATCTGCACGAAACTAGTGACATATCGGTGGTGGTGTAGCAGTGACGCCATGATGAGCGTGTCCGGAAGGTCGAGAATCTTCAGAAGGGGGACGGCAAGTCATAATGATGATGCCACCCGGTGTGCCGCATATCCGTGGCGAGAGGGATAAAGAAGGGCGGCTTTTTCGGTTCTGACGGATGTCAGACCGAGTTGGCCATTCACAACCCCAACCCATGAACTCTGATGATTACTCCCGCGGAGAATGAGACGCTGCGATGGCATCTCGGTGAGGAGAGCCGAGGAATCATGAGATCAACTCGACTACTGTGCTGTGTTGTACTGTACTGTGTCTATCACATTGCATCCAGCCTCCCGACCGGCCCAGGTCCCGAAATCCTAATAACCTTAGTCTTGGAAAGGTTATGGAATCTCAGCCGCTGGCACCTCCCGTTGAGGCTTTTGCAAGGCGTCCGGATAACTCGGCCGGGACGGAAACCGCTCGCATGCCATAGGACGGATGCTCTATCGGCTGTCGAGGAGGGGGAGCGGCATCTACGGGTGGTTACAGCTATGATCGTCACCACCCAAATGGGTGAAGGTCAATATCTGGCGTGTCGACAATAAATAGCAAAGTCCCTCCATGGACAGAAAAAAAGAGATATCTGCAGTTCATCCTGTAGCAAACCTACAAGTCCATTGTAAGATCAATCGCAGTAGCAAAAGCGCATCAAACATGCCCGGTCTATTCCACCGCCGAAAGAGGGCTGGCGAAGGCGACCTCGAGGCCAACGCCGCCAGGCGCCAATCTCGAAGCCGCATCGGCAGTGTCTACGTCCCAGGCGTAGAGGACCTCGGCGAGTATCCAGCTCTGGACCGCTACATCAGCGTCTACCGCGACGAGCGACGCCGCAGCACGGCAGAGGAAGAAAGCACCGGCAAGAGTCGCAAGAAGCGATGGTGGCAGTTTGGAGGGGTCGACACTCAGGAGGCTGTGGCCGTCAAGCAGGGGATACCGGAGTCTTGGCTCGAGACTGACATGCACACTGGCCTTGCGTCCTCGGACGTCGATGCGAGGAGGAAGATATCTGGGTGGAACGAGCTAACAGCCGAGAAGGAGAACTTGATCGTCAAGTTTCTGGGATTTTTCACGGGTCCGATTCTTTATGGCAAGTTACTGTTCTCCTTGTATGAAATGAGTTGGCTAACAAGAAGTTAAACAGTCATGGAGGTTGCTGCGCTGCTGGCTGTTGGTCTCGGTGACTGGGTCGACTTTGGCGTCATCCTGGGGATCCTCTTCCTCAACGCCTTTGTCGGATTCTACCAGGAGAAACAAGCCGCAGATGTCGTTGCGAGTCTCAAAGGAGACATTGCTATGCGATGCACGGTCGTGAGAGACAGCAATGAGCAGGAGATCCCGGCTCGTGAGCTGGTACCAGGGGATATTGTAAGACACACACCTCCCCCTTTGACCCGAGAACCATGTCTAACAGATTGATCAGCTCATTGTCCAAGAAGGTGGTACTGTAGCTGCCGATGCGCGTCTTCTCTGCGACTACACCCGGCCAGAAGACTTTGAGGTGTACAAGCGTCTCAGAGCCGAAGACAAGCTCGACCGCAGCGAAGAGTCAGACGATGCAGAGCAAGACGAAGATCAAGAGCAAGAGCAAGAGCAAGAACAGAGCCAAAACAACGAACAGAGCCAAAGCAACGAACTCAAAGGAGATGGCAGCAATGGCAGCAATGGCAGCAATGGCAAAGACCGTGGCGATGAATACCAGCCTCAGACACTTGGGTATCGCAGTCGTCCACTGGTCGCTATCGATCAGTCTGCCATCACGGGCGAGTCTCTTGCGGTTGAGAAGTACCTGGGCGACTTGGTCTACTATACCACAGGCTGCAAGCGCGGCAAGGCCTACGCCATCGTAACTTCTACAGCCAGAGAATCCTTTGTCGGCCGCACCGCAGACCTCGTACAGGGCGCAAAGGACCAGGGCCATTTCAAGGCCGTCATGAACAACATCGGCACTTCCCTCCTGGTCCTCGTCATGTTTTGGATCCTAGTCGCCTGGATCGGTGGTTTCTTCCATCACATCAAAATCGCCAACCCTGGGTCGCAGAATCTTCTTCACTATGCCCTAGTGCTACTCATCATTGGTGTGCCTGTCGGTCTGCCCGTCGTCACGACCACCACTCTTGCTGTGGGCGCTGCCTATCTGGCCAAGCAAAAGGCCATTGTGCAGAAGCTGACAGCCATTGAGTCGCTTGCTGTGAGTCTCAGATTTCCCCATCACATATGTACATGAACTAAGTAGCAACAGGGCGTCGATATCCTCTGCTCAGACAAGACTGGCACCTTGACGGCCAACAAGCTCAGCATCCGCGACCCCTTTGTGTCTGAGGGCCAGGATGTCAACTGGATGATGGCCGTCGCAGCTCTGGCATCCTCTCACAACCTCAAGACGCTAGACCCCATCGACAAGGTCACCATCTTGACGTTGAAGAGATACCCCAAAGCCCGCGAGATCCTGCAGCAGGGCTGGGTGACCGAGTCCTTCACTCCCTTTGACCCAGTCTCGAAGCGAATCACCACCGTGTGCCGTCTGGGAAGTGACCGGTTCACCTGCGCCAAAGGAGCACCGAGGGCTATCCTGAGGTTGGCAAACTGCTCGGAAGAAGTCGGCAACTTGTACAGAGAAAAGGCCCAAGAGTTTGCACGCCGTGGGTTCCGCTCTCTAGGAGTCGCGTACAAGAAGAACGACGGCGACTGGATTCTCCTCGGTCTGCTCTCCATGTTTGATCCTCCGCGTGAAGATACGGCGCAGACCATCATCGAGGCCGGGCACCTCGGCGTCCCGGTCAAGATGCTGACGGGAGACGCCATCGCTATCGCCAAGGAGACCTGCAAGATGCTTTCGTTGGGCACCAAGGTGTACAACTCGGAGCGGCTCATCCATGGTGGCTTGGCTGGCAGTGTTCAGCACGACTTTGTCGAGCGTGCCGACGGCTTTGCAGAAGTATACCCAGAGCACAAGTACACCGTCGTTGAGATGCTGCAACAGCGAGGTCATCTCACAGCCATGACGGGCGACGGCGTCAATGATGCCCCATCCTTGAAGAAGGCAGACTGCGGAATCGCCGTTGAGGGCGCCTCTGAAGCTGCCCAGGCCGCCGCCGACATCGTCTTTCTCGCCCCTGGCTTGAGCACCATCGTTCTGGCCATCAAGACGGCACGTCAGATCTTCCAGCGAATGAAGGCATACATCCAGTACCGTATCGCGCTGTGTCTGCACCTCGAGATCTACCTCACGCTCTCCATGATCATCCTCAACGAGACCATCCGCGTCGAACTCATCGTCTTCCTCGCCCTGTTTGCAGACTTGGCCACGGTCGCAGTAGCCTACGACAATGCACATTGGGAACCACGCCCAGTGGAGTGGCAGCTTCCCAAGATTTGGGTGGTGAGTGTCATTCTGGGCATCCTCCTCGCCATCGGTACTTGGGTCATTCGCGGATCCATGTTCCTCCCCAGCGGCGGCATCGTCCAGAATTTTGGCTCAGTCCAGGAGATTCTATTCCTCGAGGTGGCTCTCACGGAGAACTGGCTCATCTTTGTCACGCGAGGAGGCAAGACCTGGCCATCCTGGCAGCTCGTCGGAGCCATCTTTGGTGTGGACGTCATCGCCACCCTATTCTGTCTATTCGGCTGGCTCTCCGGCAATGGAGAAGTAACTACTCCCAGGGACCACTTCCACCAGAGCAGTAATGGATGGGTAGACATAGTCACCGTCGTTATTATCTGGCTGTACTCATTTGGAGTTACCGTCATCATTGCCATCGCGTACTATCTCCTGAACAAGATTTCCTGGCTCGACAACCTCGGTAGGAAGAACCGCAGCAAGAAGGACACCGCCATCGAGAACATCATCGGACATCTGCAGAAGCTGGCTGTTGAGCATGAGATGGATGAAAAGACGGGCAGGAGCAGGTACCTCCTCGTTGAAAAGGCTGGTGATGAGGAGGATGATATCTAGACACACACGATTCCACTGCTCTTATTCACAGCTTGGCATCTCGCTATTGGTAATTCATAACTCAATTATCATTTCTTTTTAACCTTTCGTCAATATCCTTCCTTAAATCCCCAGTGCCTCCTTACGCCCCTTGCTCGTAGTATCAAGATACGGCGCTTCACCCAGACTACAAACTCGGTCACCAGCACGAGCCGCATCATAGTCGTAGATAGCGCAGTGCAGCGTCGATCTATTATCCCAAATCGCGCAGTCATTCTTGCTCCATCGGTACCGCACCTGAGCATCGTGGTTCTGAGTGACGAGGTTGAACAGGTAGCTCAGCAGCGTGTCGCTCTCATCCTTGGAGAGCCCGTTGATGCGCTTGGTGAAGCCTTTGTTGACGTACACCGACTTCCAGCCCGTGACTGGGTTCGTTCTGATGAGTGGGTGTACGGCTGAAAGGCTGTCGCCCTGGTTCAGAGGAGAGCCGCGGATGCCCTTGCGTAGAGGGTTGCCAAGGCGGGCTGCCTCGTCGTGGAAGAAGGATGCATCGTGGGTTGCAGTCAGTCCTTCGAGGAACTGCTTCATTGGTGGCGATAGCCGGTCGTAAATCTCGTAGCCAGAGGCCCAGAGCTAAGAAATCGCGTTAATGCTTGCACTTGTTTGCCTTGAGTGACCCGAGCAACGTACTGTATCACCTCCAGTTGCTGGCAGTGTGTGGATCTTGAGCATGGCATAGTCTGATGGGACCTTTTCAAAGGTGCTACCCTCCGGTTAGTATTATTCCATCATGCCATGATTTCGAGATGCATGCTGATGGCTTACATATCACTATGCCAGCCAGCACTGGCAAACCGACTGACATCACTCAATTGATGCGTCAAACCACCTCCCTTCTTCTGCTTCTCGCTGGAGATGACACTGATCTGGTCACCGAGCTCGCTTCCCTCCTCAGTCAAGGGATGAATGTGCAACCCAGAGCTAGCAGGACACCCAGCGACTTCCGTGAGGCGAAGCATGAAATCCTTCATCTCTTCGGGAGTCACATCTTGGTTCTTGAGGAAGACAACTCCACGCTGCGAAATAGTAACAGCGAGGTCACGGATGAGCCTCTCATCCCATCGCAGCAGATCACGAATCTGGAGTCCGGTGTATTCACGCCCAATTACGGGGGTGATGTCGAGTTGTTGGATATCGTCAAGGCTTCCTGTATAAGTCAATGGCTGCGAGATCCGAGGCTGACTCTCTGGGTGACCACCAAGGATATGATCGCCCAGGGTGGCATCTGCTTGTGAAGGCGCGGCAGAAGGCATGATGCAATATTTGTGTACCAATTTTAATGAACGAGAAAAGGTATAGAAACGAAGGAACAAGTCGTGCAATTGAAGGCAATCGCTGAAGCTATATCAAAATCGGAGCGATCTTCCGCGATACTAGGTACCAAGTACAAGGACCGACCAGGCTATCCCCAGAGGGCATCACGGATCGTTAAATGTCCAGCGGCAGCGTCGAATCACGGCGCGCGGCAAAGACGACATCGGGACAAGGAATGGCATGCGAGGAGCTTTGGGCACGACGGAGAAAATCTCGGAGAGGAGGGGCCATCCCCACAACAACCAAAGCAGTAGGTGAGATGACGCTAGAGGGGGCCCTCTGCAAGGCGCTGTATTGATGCTGCTCTTCTGAAGACCTCTTGCGTGAGGTACATGTAGCACCTTTGGCCGGGGCCCTTGGGATGGGCCATGAACCATTGCCAGAATTGGCTCCATACCCATCTATGGCGTGCGCGGTCGTGCCACGCCCGTTTTCACTGGGATGTCGCCGCGGAGCTTCTTTCGGTAGACAAGAGACCATGGGCAGAGAGTATATATCTTGACGAGAACCCCGAGTTCTGGTCCATCACCAGCGACAATCACCTCAGAATCGTTTGACTGTATCCGATCCATTGCCAGTTGCCAATTAGCTACCGATTACACCCGCATCCAACATGGGCACTGCAGATATCGAAGCAAGCCCTACAGTAGCGGAGCGCTCCTCGGTGGATATCGCCAAAACCCAGGTCGGCGTCGGCAGACAAGAGCTTCACTCTGCCCTGCCTCCGCATGATACCTACGAGGGTGGTCACCGATGGGACCCGTCAGCCACATGGACTCCGGAAGAAGAGAAGAGGGCTGTGCGAAAGACGGATCTGCGTCTGCTTACTTGGTTGTGTCTGATGGTGAGACTTGTCTCCGGTACTCGTCGGGAATGGGCACTTACACGAGTTACAGTTCTTTGGTCTTCAACTTGATCGCGGCAACCTTAGCAATGCTCTTGCAGATGACCTCTTGACCGATCTCGGCTTGACAACAGATGACTATAACAATGTGAGTATTGTATAAAAACATTATTATTGGAGTCTCTTGCTGATTTCGCTTCAGGGCACAACCATTCAGCTGCTATGCTTCCTCTCCGCCGAGTTTCCTGTGCAGTTCCTCACCAAGAGATATGGCTTCAAGCGCGTCCTGCCAATAGTACGTTCGCTGCTCTCTTGTGCAGCTATAATATAAAACTGACTGAATAATGTAGTTGATGGTCTGTTGGGGCTTGGTTTGTATGTCCTCGCCCGCCCTTACCCAACCCCAATCTTTGCTGACCAGCACACAGCAACTTTTCAAGCCTTCATGACAGGCAGAACCGGCTTTTACATCTCCCGAGCATTCATCGGTCTCTTTGAGGGCGGTTTCATTCCTGGCGTCATCCTCATGGCGACATATTTCTACACTTCGAAAGAGTTGTCCATTCGACTAGCTGCATTCTGGAGTACCCTCAACATTGCAAGTAAGCGCCTCTTCCCCTCAACACAAGCATCAAACAGAACTCATACGTTTGAGCAGGAGTCATCTCTGCCCTGTTGGCTGCCGGCTTCCTAGAAATGCGAGGCGTCGCCGGTCGCCCCGGCTGGTTCTGGCTTCTCCTCCTTGAGGGCCTCCTCACCGTCGTCATCGGCCTCGTCTCAATGGCCTACCTCCCCACCAGCCCTACAGGCACAAAGACGCTCATCTGGCGCAGCTCCTGGTACACGGAGCGCGAAGAGGTCATCATGATCAACCGCATCCTCCGCGACGACCCTGCAAAGGGCCTCACGGCGCTGACTGAGCCAGCCACCTTGGCAGACATCAAGGCGGCGTGGACTGATCCTTCTCTCTGGGGATTGTACTTTATCGGTCTTGTCGCTTACATCCCCGCGACTCCGGTCACGGCTTATCTGACTCTGACGCTGAAGCGTGTCGGCAACTTTAGCACCTTGGCTAGCAACCTGCTCACTGCGCCGTCGGCGGCCCTCCAGATCATCACCATGCTGGCGTTGGCGTACAGCTCAGAGTACTTCAACGAGCGATCCTTCCATTGCCTCTTTGGCGAGATTTGGTCGCTTCCTCTCTTCACCGCGCTGCTCACGCTCCCAGATCAGGGCCGCGAATGGGGACGTTTCACCATCATCACCCTGATCTCGGGCTATCCCTACTTCCACCCTCTGGTCAGCTCCTGGATCTCTGAAAACTCATTCGACGTCAAGAAGAGAGCAGTAGCCGCAGCCACCTACAACGTAATCGTCCAAATGTAAGTCACTTCCTCATTCCCTTCGATCAAGATCAGTACTGACAACAAACAGCGGAAGCGTGATAGGAAGCCAGATCTACCGGTCCTGGGACTCGCCCTACTACAAGAACGGCAACAAGGTGTGCATCTCGATCCTGTCGCTCTCGGTCGTCGTCTTCCTCGTGCAGCGCCAGTACCTCATCCACCTGAACAAGAAGAAGGAGGCAGAGTGGGATCAGATGACGCCTGAGCAAAAGATTGAGTACCAGACGGACAACGAAGCCAGAGAGGTGGATGGAAACAAGCGACTCGACTTTCGGTTTGCGTATTAGAGTGTAGAGGTGCAAGATGTTGTGTATATAACCGCCGGGCAGGGCAGCCACTCATTCTCTCTGCTGGAGACGGACAATTGAGTTACAAGGTTCCTAGTCCTATCGCCCATCTTGCCAAGACTTCAAATCACAACCAAATCCGGCGGCCGCCAGTCATCATCGGTCAAATGCCCAACCTCGGCGACTCCGAAGGAAGCAAGGTTGACTTGTCTTGTTTTTTCACATGCCCATGTCCGAGTCTCCAAATTGGCCTAGTTAGAGCTCGTATTTTCCCTTCGCATCATTGTTCATCCGCCCATCCTGGCATTCTATCGTGAACCTATGTCTCAGGCTTCAAACCAACCTCTCTCTCACCGCACACTCACTACAGCTCACTTTGCAAGACATTTATAATCTTTCCCGGAAAATCCGAGCATCTCTCTCAAAATGGGCATCATCGGCAACGTCGCCACCGGCCTTATCGGCGGCCTACACAGCTACATCCTCGTCCTCGAGATGTTCCTCTGGACAGGTCCCCGCGGCCGCAAGACATTCAGGCTCACAAAGGAGTTCGCCGAGCAGACAAAGGGCCTCGCCGCCAACCAGGGCCTCTACAATGGTTTCCTCTCTGCTGGGCTCTTCTGGTCGCTCCTCCACCCGAACCCCGAGTTTGCAACTCAGCTCCAGACCTTCTTCCTCGGCTGCGTCGTCACTGCTGGAGCCTTTGGGGGCATGACGGCCAACCCTCGCATTTTCTATGTCCAGATGGCTCCGGCTGCCGTCTCGCTTGGTCTCGTTCTCCTTGGTCTGTAAACGCGAGACTTTGGTGGTTTGGAGTGGAAAAAAAAGGCACAACATCTGGATCATTGCTGTTTCAGTCTCATGGGGGTAATGAGCTGGGTTGAGAAGACTAGGGTTCTCGCCATTCAAGCCGCGTCTTCAACTTCCACGCAACGACCTATCCTCGCCAAAGCTTGAACCGCGACAATTCTCATCTTGTCGGTCATGTCATCTAACACATGTTGACCACTGATCTTGTCGAGAACCACATTGAATCCCGCACACTCAGACAACTCAATCTCAACCATCCCCATCCCCATCCCCATCC
>SSHR01000816.1:0-33972 GCA_006518225.1 Fusarium neocosmosporiellum | reverse complement strand
CCTGTCGACAACGACCAGGATTCCATTGACTCGCCCTCCCCCGACTCGGTCCTGCCCTCGTGCGAAGTCGACGACGATCCCGCCCTCTCCTTCTCCGCTGCCTCTGTGGCCTCGCGCCCCGACACTCCCTCTTACCTCCGGGCTGACTCCCAGCCCGCCTCGAGCCTGCCCCCGCGCCTCCAGCAGCAGGCCAGTTCCCTTGTCTCTGCCGACTACGCCTCGTCCACCGCCTCGAGCCCTTGTGCCTCTGCATACGCCGATCTCTCTCTCGAAAGCGACCGTGGCGGCGAAGAGACTGGCCCGGCCCAATCCACGGCCAGAAGCCAGTCTCCCTTGCGTCTCTCCCATCGTGCGATTATGAATGGCGATGCGGACCTGCCTCACCGTTCTTCATCGCCTTTGAAACGACGCGCCTCCAGCATGGATCCAGAAAACGAAACGGATAAGCCCCGCGACGTCGACATGGCCTCCTCACAACCTGCTGACTCTGCCGAGGGGCCTTCTCAACCATCTACCAGCACCCTACCCCGAGCCATGAGCGTTGACCCCTCGGAACCTACGCCATCGACCGCTGATGCTGCTTCCTCACAACGTAAGCCTTGCGATGCTGCCAGCCCGCAGAGCATCCAACCCGTAGCTGACTCTTCTACTCCAGCAATGCCCCCGTTGAAGGAGCAGGTTCAGATAATCGAGACTCTTCTAAAGGCCTTTGACGAAGAGCCGGTCAGGGAAGGCGTCAAGGCCTATCTCGTTTCCAACACCTGGGTCAAGAAGGCGCTCGCGCTGCGTGGAGACACCAAGGAGAGCAAGGATGGTACCGCCGAGGTCCTGGGCCCTGTGGACAACTCAGACATTATCCAAGAAGTGCTCAAGGACCCCAGTGGCGGCAAATTCACTCTTCTCAAACCAGGATTCGGCCTTGATGAGTTTACCCTCTTCCCCGAAGACGCTTGGAAGATGGTAGTCGAGTGGTACGGCGTCAAGGAAGGCCAAGAAGCCATTGTTCGCACTGCTATCAACACTGCGGCTCCAGGCGACGAATCCAATATTCTTTACGAATTCCACCCGCCGGTCTTCACCGTTCACCGGCTCTGGTCCCAAGTTAGCCCGTTGCCAATTGAGCAGTCCCTCAAAGCCAGCAATCCTCCGCCGTTGAGGATCGCCAGAAGTCGCAAGTACCATGCGCAAACCTTCATCAAGGAAATCAAGACAGCGACTGGTGTTCCGCTGGATCGCAAGATCCGCCTGTTCATGGTCCCTCAAATCCAGCAGGAAGCGGGCCCCTCGGAACCCTCCCGAGCTCTCACACCTCCCGATTCTCCAGACCGAGCAGATGATGAGTCGAACACCGTCGGCTCGTGGTCGAAGCTGCTTCTTGATACCCCATCATTTTCGGAGGTTCGAGATCTGAAGATCAAGTCTACTTTGGAGGATAGAACTACCGAACTAAACTACAACGGCAAGACAACGCTAGCAATCTTCGATCTTGTCACGGACCAAACACTTGTCATCGATGAAGCGATCGAGAAGTCGTGGGTCAGCACATATACTGGGCAAGGTCGCGCCAACGAAAAGCCCATCCCCACACGGGGTAGCGGACTAGCCTCCAACGCAAGTGGCCGGAGTAGCCCTGCGCTTGGTGGTCCTCTGACTCGGGGCCGAATGGGGAAGAAGTCTGGTCGCAGTGTGGGCGCAGTTGGCCTCCAGAACCTTGGAAACACCTGTTACATGAACTCTGCGTTGCAGTGTGTTCGAAGCGTCGAAGAATTGACCAAGTACTTTTTGACCGACGACTACGTTGATGAGGTCAACAAAACCAACCCTCTGGGGTACCATGGAAAGGTTGCTATGACGTATGGAAATCTACTCAAGGAGATCTACACAGAAGGTAGGACCTCGGTGGTTCCGCGAGACTTCAAGACAACCATCGGTCGTTGCCGACCAACGTTCTCTGGCTGGGGCCAGCAAGACTCGCAGGAGTTTCTTGGTTTCCTGCTGGATGGCCTCCAGGAGGATCTGAGCCGTGTCAAGAAGAAGCCCTACATCGAAAAGCCGGATTCAACAGACGACATGATTAACAACCCGGCCGCTATCAAGGATATGGCCGACCAGGTGTGGGACATCACTCGACGCCGAGACGACTCGGTCATCGCCGACCTCTTCACTGGAATGTACAAGTCGACTTTGAAGTGCCCCGAATGCGGCAAGATCAGCATCACATTCGACCCCTTTAACAACCTGACCCTTCCGCTGCCCGTTGAGGATGTGTGGCACGGCACGGTCACGTTCCTGCCCCTGAGCGATGCCCCTGTCGCAATTGAGGTGGAGTTGCCCAAGCACAGCGCTATTGAGCAGCTCAAGCAGTTCGTCTCAATCCGCACCGGTGTTCCTCCAGAGCGCCTGATGGGCGGCGAGGAATTCAAAGATCGGTTCTTCAAGATCTATGACAACACCCAGGATGTGAGTGAGGAGATCGGTAAGTCCGATATCGTCACATTCCACGAGCTGGAAGCTGTCCCGACAAACTGGCCTCACAAGGCGCGAACTAAGAAATACCGTTCCATGTTGGATGTCGATACTCCTCTCGAGACTGTTTCATGGGACGACCCACGATACGAGCAGATGGTGGTGCCAGTGTTCCATAGAATAACGACGTCGTCCAGCGGACGTGGCCGGGATAGTGCCTCCCCACCCAGCTTCATCTGCTTGACCAAGGACGACGCATCCAACATCGACATCATTACACGAAAAGTCCTAGAGAAGATTGCTACCTTTTCAACTTGGTCCAAACTCAAGGATGCTCAGGAAGAGAGCTCGGATAACGCTGATGGAGAAATCGTCCTCACCTCCGCCTCAGATGCTGATTCTTCAGGCGATAGTAAGGTTGTTGCCACTTCTGTGGAGGGCGAGGATGACTTGGTGGATGTGCACATGAAGGATTCAACCGATGCCAACGCCCCTCTCCCTCATCAGCCCCAGGTCCTGAGACGTTTCAACTCGAAGCGACCCAAGTTTGTCAATCCAGAGGGCTTCCTGGACCCCGAACTCCAAAATCTTTTCGACCTGAGCTACTTTGTAGATACCGGGGCGGATGGTGGTGTGCCGACTGGCTGGTCACATGTTGACCCCCATCGGCTTCTGCCCAAGCTCACGGACCGTATCCCTGAGCCGGCCGTTGACGATGAGGATGCTGCCAGTGCCGAGGCTGATAGCAGCACAGCATCGGGTCTTGATGACGATAGCACCAACGACGAGAGCCACAAGGCCGAGACGTCGCAAACTCGAATGGTGGATGATTCAAGCGAGGAGGAGGAGGTACAAAAGCCTGCCCGAGTAAGCCTCGACATCAGTTCCCTTGTCAATAGTTCCACCACTAACACGTTACAGGCGTTCAATGGGCGTCCTTCGAAGCTGCCTGGTCGACGGAAGAAGTTTAACAAGAATAACAAGACCTATGGCAAGAAGGGCAACAAGCGGCGAGACAAGCAGTTGCGTACCGACAAGAAGCACAAGCTACAGACTGTCAAGTCTCGGCCCACGCCTCCAGCTGTTGCCGATGGCGGCCCCTTGATCCGCCTGGGTGAGGGTCTCGTCGTTAACTGGAATGAGGATGCTTGGGTCAAGGTGTTTGGTGGCTCCCCGAACAGTCCTTTTGATGAGCAAGGAACGCCAACGTTCACTAATCCAGAGACCCTCAACGACCCTGCTCTTAAGATTAGCCAGAGACGGAGGAACAACCGTCGCACTCGTGGCATCACTCTCGAGGAGTGCCTTGACGAGTTCGAGAGGGCTGAGATTCTCTCCGAGCAGGACATGTGGTACTGTCCTCGCTGCAAGGAGCACCGCCGAGCGAGCAAGAAGTTTGATCTTTGGAAGTCGCCAGATATCCTTGTAGCCCACCTCAAGCGGTTCAGCAGCTCTGGGTACCGACGAGATAAGCTGGACGTGCTAGTCGACTTCCCCATCGAGGGGCTTGACCTCACCTCGCGCGTCATTCAAAAGGAAGAGGGCAAGGTCGAGATCTACGACTTGATTGCCGTCGATGACCACTACGGCGGACTTGGCGGAGGTCACTACACCGCCTATGCCAGGAACTTTGTTGATGGGCGTTGGTATAATTACAATGGTGAGTGACTTGCCTTTCTCCTTGTCGTAGCAGATCACTAACAAGTTGGTAGATTCATCTGTCAGCCCAGTATCGGACCCCTCAGCTTGCATCACATCAGCTGCATATCTTCTCTTCTACCGCCGCCGTTCAAGTATCCCTTTAGGCGGATCGCGGTTCGGAGTCATCTCTGAGAAATACCGAACCAGCGAAGAGAACTCGGAAGAAGATGACGAAGAGTTGGGGGAAGGTCAGCGCCTCGGCGAGGATTCCTCCCTGACTGGGTCGTCGAGCGCTGGGACCGGAGCCGCAGCAGTTCGCCGTCGGGGCGATCGTGGTTCGGGTAGTGTTGCTGTAAAGGCACTGGCTGGCCCAGATGACGATGACGATCCTCCTCCCTACGAGGGCGCCCATCGTATCGAGGCTATCCATGACAGCATCGAGGACGAGGGTGTGGACGTAAAGGACAGCTACCAGCAATTGGGCACTTCCAAGTCTATCAGCCTTACTCAAACCTGGAACTTTGAGGGCTTGGCTGGCAGCGGCGCCGAAGATTCTACGGCTGCAGATATTGCCTCTGATGAAGTTCAGTTGGACTCATCATCAGATGAGCGAGGCCTGAGTCAGTTCGATGACCCCGATACATTGATGACAGGTCATGATCTTGCAGACGAACAATTGGAACCGCTGGTCCCTGGCGAAGGCCACCGGGGGTCTCTGGCAGACATCCAGAACGCGACTTGGGAGCGCAAGGGGGTTATCGCGGTGCCTACTGGAGCAGGCAGTGATGGGGACTCGAACGAAGTGGCTGAGATCCATCTCGAGAGTGAGAAAGGAACTCGGACCGGGTAGAACGGCTGTCCGAAGACAATGATCAAGCGACCCAGGCCGACGGCGAGCACTGGCAGACCATTTTGTCACGACACCAACAAGCGGCAACGACATGATATGAGACCACGACCTGGTGCAAGCATGTGCAAGACGTGAAGCGAGACGTGTTGGGAAAGGTTGTAGATAGAAGCAAAAGAGAATAGAAGCACACACATACCAGCGCGCGCAGGCAGCATGTCGCATTACAGAGGATGGCGTTTGGTTTTGCATCACACATGTCCAGCGGCTGGACATGATGGAGATGCGTCCCCGACTTGGTATCATTTGTTGCAGAATACCTTTAGCAGAGAATGAACAATGGATAGTCTTAGCAAGGTGTTGTCAGAGCAATGCTGGTAGTATTCATTACTTTGGGATGGCTCTGGCTTGAGCTTGTTGCAGGTAATAGACAATCCCATTGAGGAGCAGATATTTGACACACCAACTTGACTGACTACCTACCTACCTACCTACCTACCTACCTATCCGAGGAACACCGATAGCTAGGCTATGCCTCAGCGTGAGGGCAGGTGAATATCCAGAAGAGACTATGCAGGGTCTACTCTACCTCGGTTAGGGCTTACTCTCCTTCTCCGAAATTGTCATTATATATAATACGACATAGATGCTAAAAAGCTGAGAGGATAGCCTCATCTATCTCCATACCAAATATCCAAGTTGGTTTGCGGAACATTTGCTCCTGGTCAACATCGTCCCGGGCGAGCGGCATGGACACGGTTCACCTTGATAACCAGGCTGGCGGGTTTGGGTCATTATTAACTTGGGCGCTGACTGCGGCTCTCACGGAGTGGTATTCTCAGCGGGTATCCCTCAAGCCGGCCGGTCCAGAGCATCGAGGAACAGCTCAGATGTGACCATGTCCCTCGAGTCCGTGGGGTGGGAGGGAAGCCCCAACGACACGACAAGGTCCGCGCTCTGCGGAAGGGGAGATGGATCGATCTCAACAGCGCCCTCTTGTCTCCAGTTCCACCTCCAGACTGCAAGCCACGTGACGGTGACGGTGGCATGGTGTCCCCAGTACCATGGCCCTGGTCGTATGGGAACCGCAAGATAAGGGCATCCACTCGGGCGATGCTGTTGTTTCTGGGAAGCAGGGGGGGGGTGTGTTCCAAAGGCAAGTGAGTTGCAGAGGGCGACAGCAGCCCGGCGTTTCGGAACATGGGGGCGCTCCGTTGCAGTCTAATGACTTTTTTTTTTTTTCCTTTTTCCCTCCCGGGGAGGGCATCAAGGAGATTGGCGAACCTGTTGATGTCTAATTTGATGACATAACGCATATCTTGCCATTCAACAACTCATCGATACGTACGTGTTGACGAGATCAAAGAGAGGCAATGATGCGGCGCAAGTGACCAGGATGCTTCTCCAAGGTTGGGCATGTTTGATAGCCCTCTAGGGAAGTTGTTTGATGCGATTTCTCCGCTCCACTGGAGCGACCCAGGCGGGCTGAAATTGAGAGCGGGGGGGACGGCCGCTGGATTGAGGGCGCGGGGCGTGCGTTACCTGCTTGCCTGCTTACCTCACGCAGTAGGGGAGGGACCCTGAGGATGGACGAGCAGTATTGGTGGTTTATGTACGTAGCATGTAGTAATCGGATTGATACCAGGGGACTCAAAGACAAGGGATCTTTGACCGACACCAGAGGGGATACGGGCCAGCAGCCAAGGACACGGGCGGATGCGGCGAGGGCACTGGTTTAGGCTATCTTGGTTGGGTTGCGTCCCTCTTGTGCTTGGGCTGGTGGTGCCATGGGGCCTCTTGAGCGTTGTTGTTTCCGAGACAGTAGGGTCCAAGACAGACCAGCCCTGCTATTTGGTCGTGGGGTCGACGAGGCTGCCAAGACACTGAGCTGTGTGTGGGCATGTCTAGGTTCGACGGATGGATGAGATGACAGGTGCTGGTTGGTTCCTGTCAGATCGAAAGGCCGGTCGGTTTTAGCCTCATCGACAATAGGATGCTTCTTCGGATCCTCTGTATCGTTGGTTGCTTGTCACGCACGGCAGGCGGACAGGCAAGCTTCGATAACCCCTTCACGCTGGCTTTCCAAGGGCTCACGCTATCGACGCACGGTGCCTGGACAAACTGGAACGAGTAAATAAGGCAAGGAATGAAGAAACCCTAAAGGTGGAATCGAGGTGCGCCCGCCATGCACTCCAGAGAGTATATCTCTGCGCCTCTCGGCCTGCCGTGGGCTCCAGACATGGCGGACAATGGCGGGCGTCCACTAAGGCTGGGTGACCTGTCCGATTCCGGATAGAGGCTTTGTCTATTTACCCATCAGGGGCCAAGGCACACAATCAATCAACAACGACGGAATTCCATCCTTGCCGGCCCCGAAGGCAAGGTCAAGCCATCGGGAGCTGCTCCGGGCTCACGGAGGCGCGTCGGCGCCGAGCCCGGAGACACCACCCAGATGGGAACAAGGCGGAATGAAGGTGCTCCAGAGAAGGCAAGAAACGAAACGAAATTGGGGCGAGAATTTGGCGATATGGCAAAAAGCCAGCCGAAGACGCGGTTTCGAAAAGTCGAGACCCCTGGTCTGGAAAGGACGAGCGAGCATATCCTTACTCCGTGCAGAGCAGCATCTGCTCGGTGTCTCTGTGGGGTGCAAAGTCAAAGTAATTAGGAGCTGCCCGTTTGGGAGAGATGTGATGCTGAGCCTCGGTTCGGAGGTTCGAGGTTGACAGGGTCAAGCGGAGCTGAGTAATAGATTGATCGAATTCTCCTTTCTCACCATCCTCAGTCTGGGTGGAGATGTTATGGCTTGAGGCTGCAGAGTTTCGGCTCTTGTACGCCATGGCAGACGAGAAAGCTCGTTACTAGAATAGGTGAGCTGTTCGCCCTGCGCTGTCATGGGCTGGGTGCGGTTCGTGACCTCGTCCTGCTCGTCTTTTGCCGCTCGTGGGTTCCCTCGAGAGAGGGCGATGGTACGGTAGAAATTCAGCTGGATCCCGGCAACGGCGTGCGCGGGCGGGACCACCCTGGCATTCGCATCTCACAAAGCCCCCTGGAAATCCAACTCTTCCATCATTCCCTCGTGTGTGCCGTGGGGCGGGCTGGAGGCTGGGAACCCAAAGCCACTCCGGAGCCTCCAAGCACTTTTGCCACTTTCGGCATTGCTTCTGGAAACCGGAAAGTTTGGAGTGGCAGCGATTCGCTGCTCGGGGGGTGGTTGCCAAAAAAGCCGGGGAATTTGGACAAGCGTGGGGTATGGACGTGAAGATACGCCCAAGGTTCTCGTGCCGAGCTTGTCTTGTGTGACGTGACGGAGAAGCGCAAGCTGCTGCGTATGTAGGTGTCAGGTCAGCCAGTTACGGCTTCCATTCTTGCCGGTGACTCTCGTGACTCCGTTGGCAGCCATCCTATCCCCAAAGCGTAGCTACCGCGTACCTACTGCTGCTCCTGCTCCTCACAACCTCACCTAGAGGGCGGGGAGAGTTTTGAGCCGGTGCGGTGCGGGGCAGCAAGCCTACGGCGGATGCGGACGGGGTTTGGAATGAGCATGGGAATGGAAGGGCGAGGCAGAGGGTTGAAGAATGAAGGCGGATGAGGCTGGCTTTTCCGCTCCATCGAGAGACGCAGCTTGGCATCGGGGAGCAGACCACTGGAGCTACTCGCAAAAGCCAGAATATATATGTTCCTCTAGCTAGCCCATCGATAACAGCCTGGACAAGAATGACGACGTTGATGATGAATTTAGCGGTTGTGGGATGTGGATGGTTCAAGGTTGTAACTCGAAGCCTGTCGTTGGCTGGGTTAGGTTGTCTGCGGGCTGCACGGAAGGGCCTCCCCGGTGCAACCTCCTGCCTATCTACGTATTTGCACAGCTTGCAGCTGGGACAGAGCTTGGGCATCCTCCAGGAGCGTCAACTCCACCACTAGAGCGGGCAAGTTAACTTGACTTGCATGCTTGATGCTTGAAGCGGTCTGCCAGCGCATTGTATTACCTGTATCGTGTCAAAATTGACCATCTACTTGATGAAAAAACCAGCAACTTGAAGCAACTTCGCCGCCGTAGGAACAATAGAGTAGTAGCCACAGTGCGCGTCTAGCCGTGAACAGACCGTGTGGAGACCATGCGGGTGCCCTCTCTCTCGAAGCTTTCTGCAGCTTCACGAACCGAACACAAACCTTCGATTGGACAGTGTCGACAATGCACTGAGTACAGCAAGCTGCACGCCAGGACCCAGCTGGTTGGTCGAGGTGATGGGTCGAAGAGTCGTCTCTGGCGGCATCACCACCACGGATCTGCCCGCTGAGTATGGTCAGCCATAGCTACCGGCCCGCCGCATCGCTGACTGCTCCAGAGTGGCCTGGCGCTGATGCGTGCCTCTGGGAGCTTGCACCGGGTACACTGTACGGCCGGACTGTGCTTCCTTCGAGAACGATTCTTGGTTCCCCTTTGCGTTGCAGCCCTCATGCGCCCCCGCTGGTCCCTTGTCCGATAATTGTGGGAACTGTGGCCAATTCCAGATTCTCGAAGACGGCCAGAAGAATCCAAGCCAAGCCAAGCAGCCCGCTTGGACCCTCTTTGTCCCCTCAGCGGGCTGGCACACGCCGTCTGATAGGCCCGACCATAGCGAGTGGGGCACGCCGTGGGTTCTAGCTTGGCTGCCTTGCTGCCTCGTGTCTCGTTGAACCAAGCACGTTCCCCCTTCTGTAACGACGATCCTCGACCACGCCTAAGAATGCCCTCCCTGGAACCTCGCGATAGGGGATCCCAAGGAACCCTTCCCATTGACTGCAGCCCTCCAACTCCACTGTTCTCTACTTTGACCTGTCTCTTTGGGTGCGGGTCAACCCCCAGTATGCCATGTCAGCCCTCCCAAGGTCGACACAGGGATACCTTCGCCTGCACAAGCAGACGCAGACGCGCCTTGGAGCTCTCGTCTCTGCCCTTAATTGAACCAGGCGCCGCGCCAACCACTGTGACCTTCTCCTCATCGTCCGGAGCTACTCCTCTCGTCAAGCCATCCCATCCAGCTTCCTCCCCCGCGCGCAACCGGCACCTATCTCACAGGAACACGCGGCGCATCCACAAGCCTTGCACCCCTCCATCGATGAACTGCTCATCACCTTCCTCCACTGTGTTCTATTTGCGCTACCTGTTGAATCGCTCACCTCCAGCTCTCTGCTAAGCCAGGGGTCGCTTCTCTGTTTTCTTATCCTGGTGATCGCTTCAATTCTGTCATTCAAACAACCTGGGGATATCATGTCCCCTTGCTCCTGAAAAACGACACATCACTGCTTCTACCGAGAAACGCATCACCACCAGGCAGTAACTAGTCGCTCCTCTCCTCTCTCGGTTGCCTGAGCAAGCCTTTCTTTGTTCCTGCCTGAGCGTGATGGCGTCCATCCTCATCATCATCATTCTGTAGCTGCCACCCATTCTTGTGCCTGGGCTTCCTCTCTGACCTCTTTTTTCTGCATCAATTTCCCCTTTCCTTGTTCCCACGTTACTTTTTTGCTTTCTTTCTTTTTCTCCTTCACAAGGCTGCGCCATCCATTGTTCTTGGACACCTCTGCCCCGTAAAAACCCCTCTCAAGTCCCCTAAAGGCTGGGTCCCAGTCTCTGCTCAGGGAGTAAAAGTCACTTTTTTGACTCCTGCCCCCCGGCTGGCTCTGAGACCTTTCCTTCTCCCTCACTCTCACCCTCCTCTCTCACTCTCGCACGCTCCCTCCTTCCCACCCTCTCTCCTCTCCTCCTCTCTCTCCAAAAAAAAAAAAATTCTTGTCTTAATCCGTTCCTTGGCCAATTCGACTCGTCGAGTCGACCCTCGATCCGGTCGCATCTGACTCGCTGTCGATTCTCCTTCTCCACGCCGTCATCCACGCCCTCTCACGGCAGATACTCTAGGCCACTACTGCCAGAGTACTTGACTACCAGCGGCAGGCTTTGCCTCCCGTCTTCGCCCTTTCCCGGCCTCGCCTCGTCCGTCTCGCCTTCGAGTCCTCGTTGCCGCCCGCTGCAAGCCAAGCCAGGCGCTTCCTGTCGCATCCATCGCATCCCGTATCTCAACTCAACTCAACCCCTTCTCTCTCTCTCTCTTCGCGCGCGCGCCGAAACATTCATTCTCTTTCCCGTCTTCTCCTTCACTGGGCCCTTCTTTCTCGGCTTCCTTTTTTTCCCCGTTCCAACCAGTTTTACCTCTGCTCCCACTGGTATTGTCGTCACGTCGCACCATCCATCCACAATCGCGACCACGCCCTGCTCCTCCGCTTGCAGCCACGCTCGCAGATCGTCTCTCTCCCCCCCGGGCCCGGTTACTTCGACCGTCGGTGCCCTTGCCCTGCTTGGGCTCTTCCCTCATCCTTCCCTAGCCCTTCTCCAACCAGGATCCGACACCTTCTGTTCGCCGCTAAGCAAGCAGGTCGCCTACTGCAGTGGTACCTCGAGGTAAGGCCCAGATACCTTCATGGCCCTGACACCATTGTCCCAGCGCACGCGTGCTCCATCCATTCTGCCACCACGATCCCAACCAAGCACCCTCACCCTCACTCACATCATCTTGCCCTTCTCCTTCTAGTAGCTTTCCTCATTCTGTCCTCCATCCCCTGGCCCTTGTTGGTCCATTCCATCTTGACCCATTCGTCTCCATCCCCGTGTGTCGACCATTTCTTCTCTCACCTTTTCGCCTCTCGACCGCGCCATCATTTCCAGCAGATCTCGCTCTCTCTCTCGCTCTCTTCTCACATCGCTCTCTGCCGAACCCACAACGTCGCCGCGACTTTCCTTTTTTTTTTTCAACTCGCACCCAGCTAATTTTGTCTTTTTTTCGCCATCCAGTCTCGATTCTCATCTCAATTTCTTCGAGACCCTGTTGTCTGCCGACAGCTCCCGCCACTGCGACACTGCGACGCCAACCAAAGAACTCGTCCGACCCTTCCACACGAAAACCGTCTCGCTGTACAACCAAACCGGGCACTCTGGGACGCCTTCGATTCATCGACGCTGCACACAGGCGCGTTTCGGTAATCGGTTTTTTTCCTCGTTTCTCTGCGACGATTTCATATATCCATCTCGTCGCATGTCTCGCGGCTCCTGAGTCGCATCGACCCAACCGCCTCGCGAGCGCAACGCCCCTGAACCACATTTCCCGATAACTCTTGGGCGTTTCTGCTCGCAATCGACGTTAAACCACGGCTCGAATTCATATATCACAGGACATCCAGTCCTTGGTGTTTTGTGAGGGTACTCATCTTCGCCCACTGCAGCATCTTGGTCCAATTTCTCAGCTGCCCGAAGGGCTACGGTGCTCCAGTCGTGAGACTGGGAGCTCTCCATGAGCAACATGGACCGCGCCGCTTGTCACGTTATCTATGTCAATCGCAATATCTGCGAGGAGGGTTTGGTTCGCGCCATTGCTGACCACCGTGCATCCGACTGGGCTACAGATGAAGCTCGTCAAATCGTGCAGCCTCTTCTACAGGCATTTGGCGATGGTGAGTTTGCCAAATAATGCCTGCTTGTTGTATACTCTGGCCTTGCTAACACGCCGACCAGTCAATGTCTGCGCCTCTGGGGGCGCTTGTTTGTCAAAGTTGTTTGAACTACAGGAAGTATCTATGCTCGATCTGAAGCCGACACTCGTACTTCTCGACACTCCGCACGATGAGCCAGTTCACGAGTCCCGGAGAAGACCCCTGTCGCCCTCGCCCTCTTGCACTTCTTCCACGGAAGATGTCGATATTCACACGCCGGACGAAGATCTCTATGGTCTTGGTTTGCTACAAAAGATCATCACCGAAGCACATTTGCGTGGCATGTCCAAGCTTATTGTCCCGATACCAGTCATCAGTAATCCACAGATCGAGCACCCATTTACGAATGGACAGATGACGGATGGCGCCGTGGAGCCCTTTGCTTCACCTTTGGGGTCGCTGGATGCAAACCGTCAACTCATCAGGAGATGCCTAGATCTTGGCGCTGTCGACGTCATCATAAGCCCTCTAAGCACAAAGTGCATAACAAGTCTGGAGATCTGCGCTTATCGGGCCCATAGGGATGCTGCAAAGGAGCAACAAACCCTACTGGAAATTAGGGAAGGTCGGAAACGATCCTGGGTTGGTGTGAACGAGGAGAAGCCGTTTGCCTACCTTCGGGAAGCCATGGTGTCGGGGCTGATGAACGGGATTTGCCGTTTGTCGACCAACGATGACCAGATAAATAATGCACATGTGGCCGTGTCTTCTGAGCGACAGGCTGCCATTGCTACCGCAGTTGGTAGTTGGCGTTTCTGTGCCCACTCACTCTCCGACGATGAGTTGCTGGTGGCAGCTATGGATATGTTCAGGCACGCCTTGTCCATGCCTGAACTTGAGCGATGGCGGCTACATGCAGGTACGTTTTACCATGTTAGTATTGATAACGGCCGGCCACATACTAACCTCGACTCTAGACCAACTGATCAGCTTCCTCGTTGCCTGCCGTGCCGCATACAATAGTTTTGTTCCGTACCACAACTTCCGCCATGTTGTGGACGTCTTGCAAGCAACCTTCCATTTCTTGGTTCGAATCAACGCTCTACCTCCATATCCTGCAGGTGCTGAGCCCAAGACTGCTCCGACAAAATCTCCGATGGCTGCGTTAATCACACCTTTTGAGGCCTTGACGCTTCTCATCACTGCCATCGGTCACGATGTCGGCCATCCTGGTGTCAACAACGGATTCCTCGTAACACTGAACGCCCCTCTAGCCCAGCTTTACAACGATCGTTCCGTCCTGGAATCGTTCCACTGCGCAGCTTACTCGCAGATCCTACGCCGATACTGGCCCGCGGCCTTCGAAGACAGCAAGATGCGTGATCTTATGATTGCCTCGATCCTGGCAACAGATATGGGCCTACACTTCGAATACATGAAAAAGCTGGGAAACATGCAGGAGCGTCTTCAAGTGAACAACAGCACGGATGGCTGGAACGGCCGGCAGCTGCAGGAGGCCAAGACTTTGGCGTGCTCACTTCTCATCAAATGTGCCGACATCAGCAATGTGGTATGTTGATCTTTGGTGACTTGACAATTTGGGCTTGAAAACTAATTTGTGCTTTTAGGCGAGGAATCACGAGATAGCGTTGAAATGGACGTACATTCTCTCGGAGGAGTTCTCGCGGCAGGCGTCAATGGAAGGTGAACTGGGCATTCCGTCGTCGCTCATGTCGCCGCCGAAGCAGGACATGACATCATTGGCCAAGAGCCAGCTTGGATTCATGAATCTCTTTGCGACCCCGCTGTTCCAAGGAGTCGCCGACATCATGCCTGCCATGGATTATACCGTCGAGGAGCTCGAGATGAATAAGAGTCTATTCGAGCTGAAGCTGCAGCAGGAAAAGGAGAAGGAGCCGTTAGATGACCCAGTTCGCAAGCGTCTTCTGAAGGAGGGCACGTTTTCGCCAAGGACTATGAGTTTTGCGGTACCACAAGAGGAGGAAAGGAGAGCTCCGGCGCCACTAATGGAGGTAGCGGACCGAAAGTCGGATTCGACTCCGGTGGGTAATGGAGATCTGCCAAAGCCCCGAGCGGAGGGAGAGGACCTGTCGCCAGCGGGTAGCCAGAGGACAATGGGTGCATCGCCCGTGAGTGGCACGTTCGAAGAGTTTAAGGAAATCAACGGCTCGACGTCGTCATTCGACGCAGTCAGGGAGTTGGCAAACAGCGATCCGTTTCAAACGCGAGGCAGGGGCGATAGCTATCCTGATGGCAAATCAATGCCCTCGGCAAAGCAAAGATCGAGCGAGACAACTGAAGGAAGTGTGTCGGGGGCATGCTCGGGAGACTGGGCTTCCCAAGCGACGAGCGCAACCACGGGCAAGATGCCAATGTCGCCAAGCACGCGGGGCACAAGTATTGTCAGCGGGGACTCGACGGAACATCCGGTCGGCATCCCTACGATCAACGTCGATTCGGCGAGCTTGAAGGAGACATCGGGAGCGATTTACCACGACAACTCGATGTTTGATGACGAGACAAGATCCAACGCAAGCACGACAGGTGGAAGCATTGGCAAGGCCGAGGGCAAGTCATTGAAAAAGAAGACGAGCAGGTTCAGGATGAAGGACTTCCCATTCTTCAGGAGGCATAAGGGCACAAGCTCGCCATCGACGGCGGACACGACTGGGTGAAGAGGTATCACAGTACTCGTCAGCCAGGAGCGAAGATGAGATGTAACGAAGCGCAAAATGGGGTCTCGAAATCCGACTTGAGGCAGACAAGAAGCTGGAGAGGCCTGAGACAGGGTTATATAGGCTGATGCTGTCGGAGACGTGTGTGGCTATTCCACAATGGCCTTTTCTTTTCCAAGGACGTGTCAGTCAAGGCGGCCGCCCTAATGATTGCAGTATATACTTGTACAATAACTATGGGTGGAGAGTCTCGGCGAGAGCGGTTCAGTCGGGTGCGCAGACGGCAGCTCGGGTGGTCAACTACAACTGGTGGGCTCAGAGCTTGCGAGGACGGAGAGGTATACATCCATCTTCTTCACTCAGGAAGCATCTTTATGGGAGCGGGAAAACCGGGACCGGGACCGGAGACCGCTACAGGCGTTGGCGCAGGGTCGGCAGGGTGACGAACGGGAATGTATCAAAATCAGTCACGGCAGGATGGGTGTGGGACATGATGTTTTTTGCTTGGGTTGGGTATATGATATATGGAAGGGGAGGACGGATGTAGGTCTATGGTGTCGTTCAGGTGTTGTTGGGTGATGGCAGGTTACGTGGCTGTGAGGCTATGTATGGTTCCGCAGGCAGATGCCCTCGCAAGAGATGTCAGATTCAATGATGACGGCCCTTTGAAGCAGTTTATTTTGCCTCTGGTGATTCTGGACCATGTTGCAGTTGATGGTACGTAGATGCAACTAGTAAGTCGTCAAAAAGTAGTCAAGGGTTGAGATATCGAATACGAAAGAGCATTCATAAAGTAGGGATGATGTTTATGATGTGAATATCATGCATCCATTGACATTACCAAGATGCAGTGCCAGAGTCGCCTTGGGCACACGGTACTCTTCAACAGTGAATAGTTAGCTCGATGTCAACCACATGAGACTTGCATACAATCCATGCCTCTTCCTCATGCACAACTCCTCATCTGCAAACACTGCTGATGCGGCTCCTCTAGATTTTCTGATCACGCATGGATGACAACTCCCGAGATGAAGGATTGGCGAAAGCCCATTGGTCAGAATTTCCGAAGATCGGTGGTTCCCCAGCACAATGTCTGCGCCCTCCATGTATTGCCAACAAACGCCATCGGGTGGTCGGCCGATTGGGGGGGGGATGTATGTTATGGATTCGTGTAAGGCCAGATGGACGGGTAGCGTTCTAGACCCAGACTCGGTGGGTTCTGGATCTATTCCCAGTGCGTGGGGGGCATTGTACCTAGTTTGTGTTTGTGGATGAGGGCAAGCAGGGTAGGTTGTTACGGTGAGGCCGTGACAATTTCTTCAGGCTCCCATGAAAACCCAACTGTTTTAGCCTTGACTATGTAGAATGGTAATCATTTCCCTCCCCAATACCAAAGTAGCTTAGAGCCATATTCAACAGCAAGTTGGCCAGCCTCGCTGGTCCATGTCCATCTAACCAATTCACATGTAACGTCCCTCGCGGTGCCCAGGTTCCTATCGCCAGCGTCCAGCTTGGGTTGCCGCCATCTAACTTGAGCCTTATGATGGGTAATTTTTAGATCATGTTCAGCCCTAAAGTCATAGTATCTACTCTCAACCTTTGTCCTTTTTAAGTAAAAGATAAAATGAATGTGTTAGTTACCTTTGGATTATTGGCAAAACTACCTTAGGATCCACAGATGGGCTGTTGACCATATGAGAGTGCAGCCTCAGGAGTCTACGATGAATTCATCCCAGCCTTCCACCTAGAGAAACGAGTTATAGAGACACGCATCAAACACCAATAGCAAGAGAGGAATGGTTTTAGAAGCTCAAATTATTATTATTTTCATACCGTGCTTTTCCTTTTCTAGACCAAAAAACGCCCAGTATCTATGTCCTATCCCTTTAAACTCATCCCATCTATACGCAAATTCAAGTCGCTCTTCTAAATGCAGTCTATGACGCAAGGCCGAAATTTTGTCAAGTAATATCGCCGTCATGCAGCCGCTTCTCGAAATTCAAGTTGTGCACTGTGGACCTAGTCCTGGATGGCAAAGGCTGCCCTGGCCGTCTTGCTGCTCCTCGCCAGGCGGTCACCGTACCTGATGAAAACGAATGGAATAACTCCCATGGCGAGAGCGATAAAGGCTAGCACCGAGGGCGCCCAGTGGAGGCCTAGGTCGCTGTACATGCTGTCGGCAGCAAGCGGCAGCAGGATGGCTCCGATGGAGCGTGTCATACTGGCTGCGGCCAGGGCAGATGCCGAATATTGAAGAAAGACGTCTGTGAGATAGTTGATCATTCCCATGAACAGCAGCTGGAAGCCCAGACCGAAAAAGAGGCCGCCGAGCGATGGGATAATAGGGCTCACGCTGGGCCAGACAGTCCAACCAAGCCAAAACAAGGAGATGACCATGCTATAAGCCAACAAGTTAGCATCTCAGACCATACACTATCATCCAATTCAGGTTTGGGCAAGTATAAACATACCAGGGAGAAGCAATGCAGGCAAGGGGTAGGCGGCGATAGATGTGGTTCTTGGTCCATTCCGCGCCGGCTTTAGTTTGGCTATCATGATACCAAGTAAAGATGTAGAAAACCACCAGAGACAGGACCGATCCAACAGCCACTAAAGGAGGCAGGTTAGTGAACTGTCTTGATGTGTTGCGCAGTAGAGCACAGCGACAGGTCAACTTACAAGGCAGATATGCAAGTCCAGCCATTCCCGGCGATAGTTCGTAAAAGTCTGTTCAGCAGATTAACGTCAGGAGTGTTCAGAGACTACATGAGCAGGGTTTATGCATGCTTACCTTGAAAGACTCGAGGATACGCCTGGAACATGAGGTAGAAGACGGCGTACACGAGTGTGAGATACGCCGAAGTGGAGGCAAGAATAGGCTCCGTGAACAGAAGCTTCATCGGCCGTAGGAAGATCTTTCGAACGTCGAAAGGCTTCAGCTCGGGGGCCTGTCCCTCGCCAGACTTGCGGTTCTTCTTGAGTTGCTTGCGTGCTGCCTTGTTCTGGAGGACCGGGGCGTACGTCTCGGGGAGTGTGAGGACAAGAGGCAGCCCAGCAGCCGCCATCATGCCGGCGATCCAGAATGGCCAGCGCCACGAGATTGGGGAGGAGAATCCCGAGACGATAGGACCAACCAAGGGGCCCAGGGTGGTGATGCCCATGTAGAGGGCCATAGCGTTGCCTCGCACCGAGGGGTTGTCCAGAATGTCAGAGTACAGCCCACCGATAACAGTCGTAGGAGCTGCCGCGTTGACTCCGCAAAGAAGACGGAAGATGAGGAGGGCCGCGTAGTTGGGAGCCCCGGATGATGCCAGCATAAAGACGAGATAACCCAGGTAGGCACCAATCAAGACGGGTCGGCGGCCAATGTACTCGCTGAGGGGGCCAAAGAGCAGAGGACCAAGGACATATCCAACCATGTACAGAGAGTTGAGGAGGATGAGGTGAACGGGGTTGGTGACATTGAACTGCTCGGCGATGGCATCGAGAGCACCCGAAGGCATCGACGATCCAAAGTTGCCGTTGAATGTGCATGTGAAACCGGCGACAACGATGTGCAGTTTTCTCATCTAGAGTATGTCAGTATTATCTAGTCTACTAATTCCTGTTTTCATAGTCAATTTACCGCCGATAACTTGGTGGCATCCCACGACTCGCTGTCGGACCAGCTCGACTCGTCCGAAGAGCCTCCCCTCTCTTCAACGTCGACAACAGTGTGGTTGCGGGTGGCATCGTCGCCAAAGCACCGAGTTTCGTCGGAACCCATGATGTCGAAACAATTGGCCAAGAAAAAGGTCGAATTGTCTGTTGTTGATGTCTGTTGCAACTCGAGTCAACTGAATTGAACTGCCTTGCGCCTGGGTAGGCGGTTGACTCTTATATCCGTCTTCTCCCAAGCCATCCCCAGTCCTGTGTTCCCACTGTGGGTAATTCACACAAAATTTTCTTGTTCCTTTTCCTTCTCCGACCTGTCACTCACTGTTGGCTTGACTCAACTAATCGTGTACAGTAGACGGGTCGCGAACTCTGGGTCTTCTGTCGTGTATAAGCCAAAGCCATTCTCGCGCCGTCATTGGACAGTTTGGCCGAAGGCGGCGTCAAGCCAGCTTCGCTTCCGCTTCTGCTTCTGCGTCTCGGTTTTTATTAGACCCACAAACTCCCGAGTCCGAGCTGTCGGTTTTGATCCGTCATTGATACATCCACTCGACTTGGCCCATGTGATGCCCGTCGGTCGATTCGATTCGGCCGAGCCTTTTTACCCCCAAATTCCTGTCGGAAGTTTTGTAGGCTTGGAAATCTCGACGGGAGGAAGGGCGCTGTCTTGTAAAAAATGTCACCAGAAGGGCCCGCCGTGCATCGGCATCCGGAGCCGACCTCCAACGACTCCCGGCAGACTCGAGCAGGAGCTGCTCGACGAAGAACCAGTATGAACCCCCCCCCGTCGTATTGTATATTTTTTTTTCTTTTGCCGTTGTCGAGATAATTCATCTCTCTTCTCGTCTTGTTGTTTCTACTCGCCGTCAATGCATCTGATTCATTGCCCATGAGACTGACTGTCCGTCTTGCTTCATTCCAGACGGGAGAGCCTGTATTGTCTGTCATCAGCGAAAGGTTCGGTGCGATATCCTGGAAAAGGGCATACCTTGCTCAAACTGCCAGTCCCAGGACAGGTCAAACTGCCGGCTATATGAGAAGAAGAAGACAAGGTCCACGCTGGCACGTATAAACCGTCCCACCAATATCCCCCTTCAGCCTCGTCACCTTGGCCAGCAGTCCGTAACAGCACCGGCAACACCCACTCCAACACCTCAGTGGCCCGGCATCTTGACGGATGGCTCGACAGACCCTATTCCTCGACCGAGTTCATCGTCAGCCGACAACAGGGCCCAATATCATCACAACGACTCCCCTTCCACCGTCCACGGCTCCGCCGCTGGAAATTACGAAGATAAGGAGGCCACACGCAACCTGGCAGAGTTCATTGACCAAGATGAAGTCAGAGTAGGCGAGATCACTCGATCCGCCCGCCTTTACT
Organism: Fusarium neocosmosporiellum; assembly: GCA_006518225.1. NCBI lineage: Eukaryota > Fungi > Ascomycota > Sordariomycetes > Hypocreales > Nectriaceae > Fusarium > Fusarium neocosmosporiellum. The sequence continues at coordinate 13,826 of SSHR01000816.1, read as the reverse complement.
ATATCGGCACTGAGTTCTCCAACCTCAACTACCTCGTTCGCCAACGAGCTCGACAGCCAGACCAGAATGTCGTGCACTTTGGAAGCCATCCTCTTGCTCGAAGGATACCTTCAGTGCCGCAGGAAGCACTCCAGTTGCCTCCAAAGGCATTGGCCGACGAGCTTGTCAGGGCCTACTTCACCCACGTTAATAGGGGGTTCCCTGTTGTCGACGAGGAAGAGTTCATGGCAAGATATAATGGAACAGACGCCTACAGGCAGATCTCTCTGCCCCTTTTGAATGCCGTCTGCCTTGTTGGTGCACATGTCCTGTCTTCCCGCCGCGAGGACGTCAAGGCCATCAAGTTCGACTTTTTCCGAAGAGCAAAGCTGCTGTTCGACTGTCGCTTTGAGCAGCATCGCGAGTCGTATCTCCAGGTTGCCCTTCTGCTAACATGGCAATGTGACAATCTCGAGGACATCGTCTCCAATTCGTGGCACTGGGTAGGTGTCGCTGCCCGAACGGCCATGGGCATGGGCATGCACCGAGATGCAGCGCCCTCCAGTCTCAACACCTTGGACAAGTCCCAGTGGGTTCGACTCTGGTGGTCTGTCTTCCAGTTCGATGTCATGGTCTCAGCGTCCCATGGCCGACCACAAGCTATGTGAGTCTGTCCTAGCTTGACCTGCAGTGTAAGCCTTGTCTAACAACGTCAGAAACCTCGACGAGTCCGATGCGCCCATGCTGCATGAAAAGCACTTTGATGGCATCCCGCACGCGAATTGCGCATTCGCAATTCAACACACCCAGTTGTGTATAATCTTCTCCAAGGCCATGAAGGGGCGAGTGGCAATCCGAGCCTCGCCAGCCGATCGAGCTCAAGTGACGAAGCAGGCTGATGAAGAGCTGGCTCAGTTCATAACTCAGCTGCCCGAGAGTCTTCGCTTGTCGCTGCCAGGGCCAGATATATGGCAGGCAACCCTTCATCTCTCGTATAATAACTTTCTCATCCTGCTGCATCGGCCACCGCCTCGCCAAGATCCGAAGCACTTCTCACCAGACACAGCCACCGACCTGAGCATCTGCGGTGACGCCGTTGCGGTCATCAACTCTATTTTCGAGTCACTCCGCTCAAGAAACCTCTTGTGTGACTTGTGGCTTCCATCAATTCATGTGCTCTTCACGGCCTTGCTGCATGTGGCCAGTGAACTCAACTCAGCCAACCCTCTTGTAGCTGCAAAGTCGTTGCGCATGTTTGATTGCCTCCTTGTCACCCTCCGAGAGTTATCGCATCACTGGCTGTATGCCGAGAGCCTGTTGCGTTTGTTTGAGGAACGAACCATGTGGAACAGACCAAGGACTAATCTTGATGGTTCTGCTGAGGCTTCTATCGCAAGGGGGGCACAGCGCTCAAACGATGGACCTCAAAACGACGGCCTGGAGCGCTTCTCCCTGCGTCCTGATCCTCTTGGCACTTCCAGTGGCATCCCTCAGAGCCCGGCTGGAGGCATTGCAGCCACGGGATTCCAAACATCCTCTAGGGCTTCTGGTCTTGGTCATCGTGAACAGCTTTCGGGCCAAGACCTGCCCCAAGGACAGGCAGGTCCGCCATATGCTTTCAACTATGACTTTGGGGGTGCAATGGCAGGACAAGGCGCAGGAAACACTTCGAGAGATATGGCGCAGGGGGGTATCCCGTACAGTGACGGTTTCATCGGCAATGGGATGGATATGACTGAGAATGGCCAAGCCTTGGATCTTCTACCCGTGCCTTCAGCGCTGGAGTTTCTTCTTGCGGGTATGGACAATGAGTATGACTTTTGATGTCTGCGTGTAGGTAGGCTGGCTGCATCTTGTTGTTTCGCGAATACCACTAGGGTTGGATGAATTGGGCGTACATCGGGATTAATCGAGTGTGACGATTTGAACCAAGTTGAACCAAGTCCCCTTCAAGCCGAGCGCTTTCCTTTGACCTTCCACTGATAGCTCCTAGCCAAGGAGTATAGATTTTGCAAGATGGGAGTCTGGACTTGACGAGCTTTAGCGGCCCTGAGGGGCTCACCAATGAGGTTCTCAAACTCGATGTATTGTCCCTAAAAGGTGTAAGCAGCTGCTTATCCGCAACCGCGGGGTGGGAGGAAGACGGGGACATGGGGACAGACCTTTCGCACATCGACGAGCATACTTGGTGGAACATGAGCTTCGATAGGCTCCGTCGTGATCATTGCTTCTATAGCATCGTCTGGAATATCTTGTCCGTAGGCGGCCGCAGCAGCCTGGATCTCCTTCATCGCAGGCCGAACGACATCGTCGACGAGTCCCGGGCAAAGTTGCATGTCACCCGTATCAAGATCCGTCAAGGCACCAACTGGGTTATAGACAGCGTTGTAAAGAAGCTTTCGCCAACGCGAGAAGGCAACATTGGAGTCGAAGTGACAGGTACAACGTCCTCCAGCGCTATACCGAGCGACGAAATCCCTTGCTCGGTCAGCAGCGTCGCCCTCGTCGCGAAACGGGCCAACGCGCAACTCGTCATGAAGTGTTTGTTCGATTGTCCCAGTGACCGGCTCTGAGGAGCCACAGATGCTGATACCCGAGAGGATGAAGTTTTCGGGGAAGGCTTCGAACAGGGGCGCCTCAATATTGAGTCCATTCTGAAGCAGCAAGATTGTCGAATGACCTGGTGTGACAGCAGGACGGATAAGGTCAGCAATGGGCGGACCAATGTCCGGCATGTTTTTGGTGGCACAAATGATGTAGTCAAAAGGCGTGACACCGGCTTGAGAGACGTCAGGCACAGAGTTCAGGACTGTTGATTAGAGTCAGTAGCAGAATAGAAGTAGGGGAATCGTTCACATACTCTCAGTCGGTCGGAACCCACGGACTTGCCCGTGATCAACAGAGTTTATGGTGAAGCCAGACTCCTTGACGATTTGGTAGCTAGAGCGCAAGACGACTGTGACAGCGGCTCGTCCACCAAATTCCAGGTTCAGGGCGGCCATGCAGCCAATACCGCCGCAGCCCACAAGCAGGATTCTAGTCTTGTCCATCGTACGTGACTATGTCGATTCCAAGTTGAAACAAATTTGGATGTTGAGTTGACGAGCTTATGCTCTGGGGAGACGCCTTATAGACGATCATTCGTATAGCCTTGAGAGGTGTAGTTGAGAGGGCGCAGGGCCGGGCCGGTTGCCGGTTCCGCCAGCCATTCATAGTGACTGATGCGAGATCGGCGAGGCAAGACCGATGAATGCCGTCCATCTACCGGCAACGAGACGCCGTGCAAAGCGAGGACGACAAGGCATGGAGAAACGGTTTCGAGTAATGAAGGGGAATGAATGATTGAGGAAAAGAATTGGTTTGAAATCTGCGCCTTCACATTGGGTCTTGCCTGTTGGGCACCTAAGATATCAGGTTACAGGGACCAGGTTCAGCGATACGGCAGGTGAACCCGAGTGTCGCGCCTTCCAGGGCAGTTCACAGCGAGTGGGTGAGAATGAGTTGAGGCTTCACTACGTCAGTTGCCTCTTATCAATCAGAGTCGAATTTACAAGACAGGGCTTGCGATCTAATCGATAAAGCGTTCCGAGACGAGTTCTGTTGACCTGATACTACCTAGGTTGCGAGCTTCGCATAACTAGCTCCCCAGACCTCACGCAAGCAACCTCGGTTGAATGGTCTTCTCCCTTCAAGATGAGCATATGGAAAAGCAAAGAAAGCATATTCAATGACTAAACGAACACAAAAGAGCCGTTCTTAATATAATCATGAAACATTTTTCCTTCCGAGGCCCTTGTCGTGTTTCAAGATCCCGGCGCAAGTCGGAAAAGACACCAACCACGATACTGGACCCGACTTCAAGAATCCATTCTCGGTCATTTCCTTCTCCCATCTACTATCACGAGACAAAATACAATCCAAGAGTTGCCGAGGATCCATGATGCCAGTCCTACCAATAGCCTTTTCCTCTTTGGGAGTTTCCCCTCACTTCTACTGGCTTTATTCGGAGTATGCTCTGTTTGCCTCCCACACTAACACCACTGGCCCGTTGTTTAAGTGGCACAGACAATTTACATGGGCTGAGAGATGCTTTCGAAGCAAACAAGACCAGGCAATCTTTAAATGTCCTCGGCCTCCGAGCATGTCATGTCGTGATACCCCTCTTTTGTCTCTTTTCTTGTACTTCGGCGGGCTTTTATGTGAGAAGCCATGTAAGACAGTTACTCTCGAATTCCTCGTCACATCATCTCATCGCCATGACTGTTCCACAACCCCATCTTCTGGCCCCCGTCGCCACGGCTCTGCCGGAAATCCCACCAGATGACTTCTTCAGTCCAATTCAATGGAGTGTCTTCTTTGCTCTCATGGACGGGGCCGTCCCCTCCATCACCTCAAAGTCAGCCGCCACCGATGACCAAGGCCAGATCCAACTCCCTAACCATGAGTTCGACGACACCGTCAACCGGGCTCTTGAGCCCCTTGCGGCTCCAGCCACTGGGGACAACATCCGTGCGTTTCTCGAGGATCGCCCAATCATGGATCCCCGCTTCAAGGAGAACCTCCTGAGGACACTGGCCCTCAGCCCGCCGAGCCAGCAAAGGCGATTGGGTGGGCTGTTGACTTTGATGGCGTGAGCCCGAACATCTAGACCCAGAAGCTGACAGCAGGCTGATCTACTTTTATAGCACCCGCCCTGGAAGCTACTTTATAACTGGCTACTGGCAGCCCATATTCAACCAGCCAGCTTACGTCCGCGAAGCCATCCTCAAGTCGTGGGCCACATCAAGCCGTGACATATGGAGGACTTTGGCAAAAATCTTTACTACCCTGGCTCTCAAGTCCATTTGTCAGACTAACCCGATCTTTCGTCAGATATCCGGCTACTCGGATACGCCCAAAGATTGGCAGCCCAAGCCGGGCTTTGAATACAGTTTTCTCCAAGTCGAGGCGGCCGACGACCCTCATGTCATTGAGACGGACGTCGTCATCGTCGGCTCTGGCTGCGGTGGAGGCGTATCCGCCAAGAACCTCGCAGAAGCCGGTCACAGGGTCCTAGTCGTCGACAAGGCATATCACTTTGAGCCATCACATCTCCCAATGCCCCAGGATGCCGCGAGCACTCACCTATTTGATAACGGTGGCTTCTACATCACGGACGACAACGGGTGCAACGTAGCAGCCGGCAGCACATGGGGTGGAGGGGGCACCGTCAACTGGAGCGTGTGTCTGAAGCCCCAGGATTTCGTGAGGAGGGAGTGGGCGGACTCGGGCCTTCCCTTCTTCACATCGAGCGCCTTCGACGAGTGTCTAGACCGTGTATGGGGGTTTCAGGGAGCGGGCACTGATAGTATCCGTCACAATCACCGCAACCGTGTCCTCCTCAGCGGTTCAGAGAAGCTTGGATGGGCGGCACATCCGGCGCCCCAGAACACGGCCAACAGGGAGCATTATTGTGGCCAGTGTCACTTGGGCTGCGGCCTAGGCGAGAAGCGAGGGCCTGCTACGAGCTGGTTGCCAGATGCTGCAAAGGCCGGTGCTCAGTTCATGGAGGGATTTCAGGTGGACAAGGTGCTGTTTGGTTCGGATGGGCAGAGTGCCACGGGCGTCGAGGGAGAATGGGTATCGAGGGATGCTGGTGAAGGTAATAGTGACAGAGTGAAGCGGCGAGTAGTGGTCAAGGCCAAGAAGGTGATCCTTGCGGCAGGCTCATTATGGAGTCCGCTGGTGTTGATGAAGAGCCGGATTAATGTAAGTCTTTTGGTCAGAACTGAGTCAGGGGCTTCGACTAACCCGTCCAGAACCAACACCTGGGAGCTAATCTGCACCTCCATCCTTGCAACTTCGTCTCAGCAGTGTACAGGGAGGAGGTGCGGCCCTGGGAGGGGGGCATCATCACCAGCTATTCACCCCAGTTTGAGAACGTCGACGGGAGTGGCTATGGGGTGAAGCTGGAGACTACGTGCATGGTGGTAAGTATCAAGCCACGGCAGCCAACGTCATCAAACTCGAGTCTGACATCGTCAAGCCTTATACAATGCTCTCCATGGTGCCTTGGCGCGGTGGTCTGGAAGCCAAACTCCAGATGGCCAAATATCGCCACATGAATGGATGGATCTCGATAACCCGAGACCGCGACGCTGGCAGGGTCTACCCTGACCCGACGACAGGCAGACCTCGGATTGACTACACTCCCTCCGACTATGATCGAGCCCACACGCTCCAAGGGGTAGAGGCTCTGGCCAAGATCTGCCATGTCACGGGGGCGACCGAAATCCGCCCTCTCCTACCAGGCCTTGAGCCCTTCCTCCGCACTGGGGAGCCCTCATCAGAGCATGCCATCGAGGGGCACGGCCCAGTGGCCGACCCCGAGACCAACGACCCGGCGTTTGCCGCCTGGTTACGTCGAGTCCGCGAGGTCGGCAACAAGCCGCCAGCAGCGTCCTGGTCGTCGGCCCATCAGATGGGCACGTGCCGGATGAGCGCAAGCAAGGACGATGGCGTAGTGGACGAGAAGGGCCGGGTCTGGGGCACCGAGAACCTGTACGTGGCGGACGGCAGCGTGTTTCCCAGCGCGAGTGGCGTGAATCCCATGATCACCATCATGGCCATTGCGGATTGGATATCCCGTGGGGTGGACGCAGACCTGAGGGCGTGAGGAGCCTAGGAGACTGGGCTGTGTTTGCTGCTGGTATGGAGAGAGAAGCTTCTGTGGTTGTGTGTAATAGTTTGGTCATCCTATCAGCAACGAGAAGCAGTCTGACCGACGCAGGATAGGTATGCAGGGAGCTTTCCCAGAGTCATCTTCCACGGAGTGCATGAACCACGTGAGCCGAGCCCCTGAAGTCGGCATGCTTGGATAATGGAGTGACGTCTTGTCGCAACTTGACTCTTATCGCAACCTGCGTCCGCCATCAGCAGGTCAGGTCCTCGATTCGTCATCCTTCCCCGCGAAACAGGTCGGAAACGGTCCAGATCCGAGTCATATTCCAGTGAGAGACGAGCGGGTACACTCTATCAGGGATGCTTTGAAACTCCCAAGGCCGTCATGTGGCCAGCGGTCGCCGAGCGAGTTGCACAGGAGAGGCGAGTGAAGGGCCCGCAACCTCGGAGACTTTGCGATCCGTACCTCTGGAATTTCCAGGTGCTAAATTTGGCAAGGATACCAAAAAAGAGTATCCTCCGTGGCGAGCTTCGGGAGAAGCTATCGACGTTTAGAGGACTAGTCGTAACCCGAGGGAGCGGTTGCTGGTGCCACGTTTTCGAGATAGTCTTTGAAGCTGCCAAAGTGAGGCTCTCCCAACTGTCTCGAGGTTCGCTTGTGCGGTAGCGTAGGCCTCCCGAGTGGGGCAGCGCCACATATGGCGAAGCACAGCCACGGGTGCCGCACCAAACATGGAGGATCTGCAGCCACGCCGACTCTACTGCCGCGCCGAGGTAGGTACCTGCTGTGCGGGCAAGATCAGCAAGGCAGGTCGCATTAGCTGGCTGTTGGCCTACGGTAGGGGAGGGGGATTTCAGCTGTTCAAGGGGCACATGTGATGCAGGAACAAGGATCGAGGGTTTTGTGTTTTGGGTTCTTTTGGCGTTGCCGGAGCCCGATGGCTTTTGAGTCACCTACCTCAGGCAGGTAGACGTCCAATGCAGCCAGTTCGGAGTCGAACCAACACTCTGGCCTGGATCCAGGATGAGACGGGACGGCACGGAGATTTGATATCACAAATGAGTGACTGGGTTTTCCGGGGCAGGACTGCACTTGCGGGCATAGACGTTTGGAACTTGTCACTGAGCTGAGACTTGGATGGCTAGGAAGTTTGAATATTCGGCGTGCTATACACCACCGCCAATTCCAATTCGACGACGTTAGCCAAGGAGCCCCCCTCGGTTTGCTCCAAGGACAAACCTGCAGCATGCATTCCATGCAAGTGCACTATCCACTCCGAGGCTCTTTTCCAGCCCTGCGTTTTGTCTCTTGGATGCAGACGAAGCACAGCGAAACCAGAGCCTGGGGCTCCCGACCCTCCGGACGGATTGCCTAATCGGGAGACAAGCGCCGGGCGCCACAGCGATGTCACTGCCACAGGCGGTCCGTCCGGGCGGCCCTAGTGGGTCGGCTTTCCCTTGCGTCTCGCCGCTCTTTCTCGGGTCTGTGCCGGGCCGTTTTGGCTTGGGGGAATTCAATGTCCAGGTACGACTTCATCATCGACGCTTCAGAGTTTGAATTTATTTTTGGCACGGGTTGCTCTCAGATCTTGAAGATTCCTTCCGAACTTGGGGATATGGCGTAGATCTACAGAATATCTATCGTTACATCCAATTCTTGGCGATGTATTGGCTACCCTATAGTTTCGTACTCTCAATGGAGGGGAACTCCTCATAGAGGCGGAGGTCAGATTCCGTTGTGATGTAATGAAATTTTTGGTCCTGTGACCGCGCGATGCCATGATAATTGGAATTTAGATTTCTGTGAGGGTAGCTGCAGGGTCTGGTGCGGTGTGATAGACAGCTCGTCTTCAGCATGACTGCCTGCCTGCAGTTTTCTGACAATGCATGAATGTCACTGACTCGACTCCAACTTTCACATTGCGCAGCACATCCAGTGAGCCGTGTCCTAAGTCCCGTGACCGTTAATCGACGTCATGGCGGCATGGGAAGAGACCCATTGCTGGCCAGGTCAAAGCTGACATGGCCCAGACGGCGGCTAGAACGACGCGGTGAAGCCTGGGGTTTCGCAGTCACATGGAAGAAAAAAAAGAGGAAGGCTGCGAAATTCGGAGTGACTGCCCTCATGTGACATCCAATATGACTAAAGGCACAAATTCTGTGACTGCAGCCAGCATACTGTCACAATATGGAGAACGGAAGCGGAGGCTCCGTTCCCACTGGGCGGCCCTGTGCATGCATATCTGCTGCAGCATCAACGGAAAGGCAGAATCACATACTACTGTAGATGAGAGATCGCGGGACTGCGAGATCGTAATCGCATGGAGAGCGACACACAGACAGCGGCAACTGACGGACTGGCCGATTTCTGGGGGCCAAAAATAGGAAAATACGTACCAGCTGAGCCACAGTGAAGTGTGTCCCTCCATCTGCACCTTCCCTGTCGCTCTCTAATAGCTCCACGCCGGGGGGCGCCGGTCTTACCTCTACGGTTCCTGGACCCTTTGCCTCGTCTCCAACGTTGCAGCTTTCGCACACTACAACCGTCCAGTCCTGGCGTGAGTATCAGTACCTTTGAGTGTGATCTTGGGGACGCACGTGCATGTGCAATCCTTTTCTCCTTGCCCTAGACCGGCCGAGCGATCAGTGGGCCCAGCCAGCCATCTCCGCTCTCTGGTGGTGGTTGTCTGTCGAGGAGGACGGGACAGACGCACGTACGCTGCGAGCCATTGACGACGATATCGAGTAATCGACCTCCTCCACGCGTCTCGGAGCGCGTCGCGCATATCCAGTGCAACAACATCGGCTTTTGCTTGACCCATTGCCTTGGGTCGCTGATATTAGCAGGCGTCCTGAGCCGGCCCATTGGCCACTGAGCCATGCGGCCATAGATTGCGACGATGGTGAGGCTTCCAGAACGGTACCACGAGGTCTAACAAGAGGAGAAAAAGGGACGGTTGGCTTGCGGGGCCCCCCTTGCTGGGAGGTCCAAGAGCAGAAACCAGATAGCAGGGTTCATGTCGATATCCTTCAAAGATCCTTCTCCCTTTGGAATGCATCGAGCCTCCGTTGCGGATCGGCCTGGAGCTTTGACCGCGACGCAACATCCTCAGGCGCCTCCTGAAGACAGTTCGGCTCTTGTCAAAGTCGCTCATCTTCCCCTTTGGGCTTGGTTTCTCCGTGACTCCATGGCTCTTTGCCTGGTCTCACCAACTCTCTTCGTCTCAACCCCTCTATGGGCAATGATTGGAGGTTGCTATGAAAGCCGAGAAATGCCCCGCCCTCTGATTGGCTCACCTCAACTCTGCCTGCGCCAATCAGAGGCTGTAAGTGCATTTTGGAGAGAGCCTCACCTCACATCTTACACTAGCATGGATGGCTCTTCTCGTACCAGGACATCGACGGGTTCTCGTTGCTCTCCAGTCTTTTGGGATCCCCCCTCTTCCTCCTGGTCTAGCCCCCGTTCTCTTTCCTTTTCCTCATGCCCCATTCCTAGCTCGGGTGGCTTAGGGCTCCTGGACAAGTTGTCCTCCCCCCTTTCCGGCATTGAACTCTCTCGATTCATGGATCCTGTCCCGCCGACTTGGACATCCTGAATCAACGGGACACTTTAGATGACCAACCATGTCGTGAGGACCATGTTTTCCCCTAAAAGACGAGACGGGAACGACGGGAGCGACCGCGATGATATGGATCCCGAGCCGTTTGTAAGGCAGAGGCCCCTTGATACTCCTGACGGTGGGAGGAAGAGGGCTGGAAACCAGCATCAGGGTTTCTCCACCGGGGCTAGGGACCATGAGGTCGCCTCGGCGTCTAAGAGAAGAATTCTCTCAAAAATGAGGGCATGCCCATCCTGTATCAAACTCAACAGTGGGGGATGGGGGCATCCCGCCTCTCATGGCGTCTTTGTTGGGGACTAAACCAACCGCACATGCAGCTGTCTCAATGAGCCGGGCACCTCTTGCGTCTGGTAGTGCAGGTGCTATCTGTATGCGCATGCAGGTCATCCCATAACTTGCTCCTGGACAAAGCGTCCGACGCATCCCATTGACAGGACTGTGACGGGCCTTGTTATTACCTTCATCTCGCCAGCTGAGGAATCCTGGAGCTTCAGCTCGCCCCAGAATCAGAGCTGACGGGCCACGGACAAGGTCAATATTGAGCATGATGGGCGATCTCACCGAGCGTTTTCGATAAGGGTGTGATCCCCGAGTCGTGGGTGGTCCCCCTCCCCCGGGTATGCGGGAAGCGGAAGTACGGAGCACACGAATGTGTTTACTCGCCCCATCCACCACGAGAGGCACGAATGGGCTGCTTGCTGTGTCTCTCGTGGAAACAGAGACGGCGGCCAGATCCGCCCTGGGGCCCTTTTCCTGCTGAATTCTGAAGCTTGCATAAGCGGCGCAACCCCCTCTCTCACCAGGTCTTTGCCCTGGTGTTTGGGCCACGGGGAAGCACTCCGCTGGACGGGCACGGGCACGGGCATGGAAAGACATATGCCGAGCGCCCTCACGAGTTTGGGGACTGGAATGAAACGAGGCGGCAAGACTCGTAAGCCATCGGCCGAAGAGGAGGTCGCATATGGCGAGGAAACGAACCAGCCGGGGAGAGAGATGTGCCCGACCGGTCTCGCCCTTGGGCTATGCGAGGGTCGGAGTGGCATGGTTTGTGAGGAGAGGGCTTCCTCGCCGTAGGAACAGATCACATTTCATTCTTACAGAGGTCTATATCAGGCCAAGGCTATAGTATAGAGGTGCCGTGAAGGCTTCGTTGAAGAAAGGATGTGCAAGGTCAATTCACTTGGCGGAATAGGGCAAGGCGAGAAGACTGGGATCATGGCAGGGGGATGACAAGAAGCGCCGGCGGTTGTTTCGTTTCTTGTTTGTCTGGTTTCGTCCGGACGGGACAGCGGCTAGGGCAGGGAATGGTCGGGATGTGGCTGTGACTATTTCGGTACTGCGGGAGGAGAGTACGGGTGATAAGATTACGGGTTGATTCACGTCACTCTGTTTGATTGCAGAATTGCCTGATTACAGGTGAAGCCGCAGTGATTGAGTGTCATGCTGTGAAGGTGACAGGTTTGCTCGTGTCCTTGATGCTAGCTAGGGAGTAGACGTTTCCACCGGGGAGGGTACAGCAAGCCACCGTCCCCCAAGGTACCGGTACCGGTACTTGGGAGCGCCACACCCACCATTTTTTCCAAGTTTCCAGTCTTTGACTCTGCCTACCTAGTCCCCTTGCAACTCGCAACTCTCTGGGGCACACAGAATCTCTTGATCTTCCCTGCCTACACATGCAGCTTTGTCTTTCAGCTACACGACCGTCGTCGGTACGTCAGGTATCCATCCGTTTATCCCGTTGCGTAGGTTGCCTGGAGCCGTACATATGCAGGCCGTATCAACACAGCCGCACGCCTCCTCCGAGAACCACCCCCCCTCTCTCAGTAGGAGATGGGCATGGAGATGGACATCCATGGTCAGTGCCGTGCAGATGCAGATGGAGGAGAGGGAGAGACCCCTCCGACGCCGACGCCGCCGTGACCGATGTCCCCAGGTCGCCTGGCATGGCTGCTTTTGGTACCTGTCCCGGCCCATCCTGCAGGTGAGGTACCCGGCGATGTGGGCTTTTGCAGGACGGCCTAGGTGCAGGTGGGCTGGGCTGGGCTTCGCTTCAGTCATCCATCCATCCAGCATCATGGCCCTCGTGCTAGGCCTGGCTCCCTCAGCATAGTGGGCCGTCGCCTGCAGCCTCTGCTCATGCGCTATCAGCACAGCCTGTAGCCACCATGGACCTACAAAATACAGGGCGCACTTTTAGCTCTGTCCTCGCCCGCTAAACCGGCTGACACCCACTGGCACCCACCCACACACACCACGGCTCTTGCCTTGCACTTGCACTCGCACCTCCCCTCCCAAGTATATCATCTCCCCACACCACCCTCCGTTGCCCCTTCTCTCTTCCTTTTTCTTCCCTCTCACGAGCAACTCGTCCTACGTTCTCTTCTTTCTCGGTTGCGGCAGCTTTGCAGGCGATTTCACATCTTTTGCCAACGATCTAGACAACCGTCTATTACATCCCGAATCCCTGCTCTGCTCCGTCATCCGATATCTTTTTCCTTTTTTATATATTCTTGTTCGACCCCCAATCCCCCACCGTCTTCCCGCCTGCCACAACGCCCACGCCAACGTCTCTACGCCTGCGACTGCGCTCACCCAATTTACCCCGCTATATATCCCTGCGCCCGCGCGCCTTCAGCTTCACAACCCCCGACTTACAACATGCCCGTGCAACTACTTCCGGCTTCGGCTGCCGCCTTCGCTCCTCGAGCCTCTTCCGTCAATGTCGTCCTGGGTTCAAAGGTTGAGCCTTGGCTCACACAAACTCTCAAGCGCATCAACCGAGTAAAGCGTCCTCTTAACAGTGTCCCTCAGCACCAGCGATGCCTCACTGAGACTCTATCATCACCCAATGCCATCTGGACCCTCACCTCGATTATGCTCCCCAAGACCCCCGAGGCCGACTTTAAGCATGATGCCAGCAACCCCCTCGTCGAGGCCATCATGAACTACGAGCTTGTCCACCTGGAGGCATACATCGTGCACGTCGACATGGTTCTGCGCAACGAGGTCGCTTACAAGCTCACCAAGGACACCATCGACACCCTCGTCGAGTACCACAAGGAGGTCTACTGCGTCGACGCCAAGGCCAACACCTACGACTGGTCAGACAAGGAGCAGCAGTGCAAGAAGCTTCACGAGGACTTTGTCCAGGCCATCAACAAGTTCGTCTTCCGCACCCACGTCTCAGCTCTTGAGGGCCTTGAGGAAGAGGGTGCTGGCGAGCTTCTCTGTGGCAAGAGCGAGGAAGTCAAGAACAACATCTTTGCCCTCATGAAGCCTCTGCTGCCTCCTCCTCCCCGCGTCGTTGATGTCGTCCGACAACCCACACTGCTGCCCAGCTCTCCCGCTACCAACATGTGGTCGCAAGCCGGCATGCCCGGCAGCCTCCCCGCTGTTGAGTCGTGGAGAGTCCTTCCTTCAAGCCCTAATGTAACATCGTCGGCCGACTCCAACACCAGCCCCATCTGGGCGCCCATGAGCATGAGCGACCTGTCGCCTACTCCCGCCTTCACCCAGCCTCAGTCCACTGCCGGCTTCTTCTGGAGCTCACCTCAAGTGACAGCACCC
>SSHR01000815.1:3415-23756 GCA_006518225.1 Fusarium neocosmosporiellum | reverse complement strand
AGAAGAAACTTGCTAAGGGAGTATTATACCACTAAACCATTCGCCCGGAAAGAAAGGAGGAGGTACAATGGCGGGATCTAACCACCACGGCTGGACGAACAGGGAATCGAACCCTGGACCACTCCCAAATGCCTGAATCATTCAGATGAATCATGCTAAGGGAGTATTATACCACTAAACCATTCGCCCTTGAAGGGATTTGATGGGTGCAGCCTTTCGGATGCGCAGCCATGAGGGGATCGTGGTGCGCTTCGAAGGCTCACGATCTAACGGAGTGAGTCAAAGAAACGTTGCATCAGACGAGCCGAGATAAAGCTTGAGAAGCTGCTTTTCAAACCTTGTTTAATCTACTCACTCCCTATCGTCCTGGCAATGTCCGGCCTAAACCCAGCCGTCTAAGTCAGTTGGGGTGACGTACACCGGAGCAGTTGCGCTCCGAATCTGACAGGCTCAACCCTACAGGGCAATCCCCGTTTGCCTGATCGGAGAATCCTAGCCAATGACTCGATGATGGAAGCCTGGCCTAGTCTCACAAGAAAAAGACGAAGCTGCAAGATAATTCTACTGCGCTCCGTTGGATGCTGTGGCTGTAACTGTTGGTGGGGTTAACTGATGTCGCCCTGGGCATCCAATCGTGAGGCCTCTAGACCTGGCCCATTACGCAAGCCCCTCGCTTGACTCCTCGCCCCAGAGAACGCCACCAGGTGACCTGCTGCAGAGCGAGGTACGTACCTGAGCTTCGGCGTCATCGCCAGGCGCCTCAGCCTTAGAGTTCCCGAGCAGTCACGCAAGCCCTCACTCCCTCTTCCTCCCACCATCAAAGCCCGCGCGATAATTCACCTCCAAAGAACATCAATTTTTCTTTGAGCTTTCCATTTTCTAGATTCTCCCTAGAGCTTTACCTCCCTCCTCTGCAGCCATGTGCTCCGCCGACATCTTCCTCGCCTTTCTCGCCATCCTCTTCCCCCCACTGCCTGGTAAGTCGCCTCCATCCATGTCGCATGCATCATTGCGCATCGAACACGACATTCGCTAACTCTTCGTCTTCAGTCTGGGTCAAGTGCGGAATCTGCAGCGCAGACTCGATCATCAACATCCTGCTCTGCGTCCTAGGATACATCCCAGGCCTCCTCCACGCCTGGTACATCATCGCCAAGTTCCCCGAGCCGCCCTACGAGTACGAGGTCGTCCCCAATGATCGCGAGGGCGGCCGCGTTACCTACGTCTACGTACAATGCCCGCAGGGCCACCACCAGACGCAGAACCAGCAGCCCAAGCCACAGCCTCAACCCCAGCACGGTGGCAACAACATGAACTACGGCACGCAGAACGCCTCCGCTTCGAGCCAGGCCCAACCTGCCCCTCAGCAGCAGGGTGTCGCAGATGCTGGCGAAGGCAGCTCTGATAACCACGGTGTCCCCCCTTCTTACGCCGAGGTCGTCGCTGGAGACCACAAGATCCAGTCAAAGGATTAGATGCTCAACTGGATATCGAATTGAACGGGTTGACGGGGTGACTTCCAAAGCCCGTCTCTGTCGCCGCCCAAGCAACTTCAGCCGCTTTTGCAGTGCGGCCCTCAACGATCAAGCGGGTCCTCTCCCAAGGACCTCAGGTGAGATGGCCGAGTTGGTTATGGCGTCAGGTTAAGGTCACCTTAACAACCTACAATTCCTGATGGAGCAATCCTCCTGGGTTCGAGTCCCAGTCTCATCAGATCATTTCTTTTTTTGCGTCTCTCCATGATTTTTGTTTTGGTTGCAAGTTTGTGGGAGTGGCTGGGAGCCTGGCTGTGTAAGAGTTGTGTGGTTGTGGGAACCTCGGAAATGATGCCTACGAACACAGAAGTCTCTCTTTTCCCTCGGCGGGAATTATAATAGGAGTTCAGGGGCGTGGATCTTATGTTTTGCACTGGAGGACTTATCAGGATTGTTGGCGTCGCTTTTGGACGAAGCACATGTACATTTCGCACAGTTTATTGTGCTCAGACTTAAATTCCCATTGATTCAAGATCTTGGCAGGCTCTCATCTATCTTTACTAATTTGTGAGAGTGTACAATCGTTGATATTGCCCATATCCAGCCCAATCGGCTTCCTCCCTAACCCTCCTTTGCAGCTACGGCATGTTGCTTCTCCTCTGCATGGGGATCATGGATGGACGGCGCCGGACGGTCCGAATCCCTTGGCTCCTTGTAGCCTCGCATCAACTCCTGAGGAAGATAGGTATAAAACGAAGGGACGATGATCTCGACTGACTTGACGAATCTCAGACCAGCGTCCAGCTCGTAGATGGTTGCGGTGGCCTTCATCCCCGGCGTCATACACTCTAAGAGGTTGTCGTCAAAAAAGAGCGTCATGGTATCCTCGGCGATGGGCCAGGGGAAGACGGGCGTCTCCCAGTCGTCTTCGATGGTGCCCTGCTTGAAGATGGCCTTTCCGACGGGGATGTGCTCGAATGGGTTGTCACCGATGACGAGTGACTTGACTCGCTTGATCATGTCCTCGCTCGGGCGAAACACCTCGACAAGTTCGATAGTGCAGGTAAACTCTCTCTCGAGCTTGGGTTCCTTGGTGCAGATGCGCCCAAACAGCTCCGGCTCGTCCATCAAGGCGATGGCCGAGAAGAAGACGGACTTGGGGTCGAAATCCTCAGGGCGCTTGTACTGTTGAAAGGACCATGCCTCGTCGGCGGTGTCTGTAGGACAGAAGAGATCCGCAGCAGCCAAGTTGAAGTTTCCTGGTAGGGAGGTATAGAGTTGTCGAACCATGGGCCACTCGACGTAAGCTGTGTCGCACACGCGCAGCGCAGCTTTGACATCGTCTTCGTACTCTGGGCACACATCGTGATGAAGGATATATCGGAGAAAGTTGACCACGGTGTCGATGCCCGTCATCATTCTCTCGTGCTCAAAGGACGTCAGCCGTACAAGAGTAACCGAGATGAAGCCAGCGGCAACACCAGCAAAATCGACAGTCCACGCATCATCATCACCGTTGTAGAATCTGTCGCCAGCTGCCGTGGTTCCATACACGATATCGGTTGCAGTCGCCTCTCGACGCTCAGCAGGAGTCAGGTCCTTCAAGTCCTGATGGCCAAGGCCACCAAAGGCGCCGGGGTTGCAGTCGACGCCGCCGAGGAAGAGATACTCATTGAAGTAAAGAGTGCGGTCGCCCTGGAGACGACGGCGTGAGCGGAAGCGCTGGATGCAAGACTGGATGCGCCTGGGGGGTGTCAGCAATGGAACTTTGGAAGGGTGCTGAGCGTAAGCGATCTTACTCTGTAAATGGAATGTACCTCCGGACATGTTAGCTTCTCATTCGGCAAAGATACTGCATTCCCGATAACTTACGGGGCATAGATCTCGTTCTTTTCCTCCTTGGCTTCATCAGGGGTCATGGGCGGATCGGCGAAATACTCTAAGCCTTCGTCAGCTTACACTTCATCGCCAAGTGTGTGGGCAGGGCTATAGCGTACCTTCGAAGCCATTTCCGCGGTTCTTGGGCAGTGCAGTAGGACCCCGGTTTATCAAGGTCTTTCTGCCCTTTCTGCCCTTTCCCGGTTTTGCGATTCCCTGCAGTGAGGCTGGCAAGGCAGGAGGTGGACCAAGATCGGTCTCTGGCGCCTCGGGCTTTTCCTCCTCCACTGCGGAGGGTGGCTCGGGCTGAGGTGGTGGGGACGACATTCCGAGCGATGTGTGAGCAGTGAAGATGTTGCGATGGTGAAGAGAGAAACAGGTTGACGTTGATGATCTGAGGTGCTCTTGGCTGTGATTCACTGACGAACTGGAGAGAGGAGATGGCGAACATGAACATGAAGGGGAAGAGGAAGAGGGGATGGTTAAAAACTGGAATTTGAAGAAGTAGGTAGCTACTCTATACATTAGGGAAGCCTCACATTTGGTCAAGTTTGCCCGGCAGCTGGCGACAGCTGGCGACAGCTGGCTCGCAGCGGCTGTTTGCTTTGCAACATGGGAAGCAGATGGGAAGCTGCAGGGCATGATATCCATCTAACCGGCGTTGCGTATTAGGTACTCAAAAATTTATATTGATATGTATTGATATCCATGAGTATGGTCCTCAACTCCTGGAGGAGATGTAGTTTGCAGTCGGTGTCACCATCGAGGGACTTCAAGGAAATCAACTCACGGCAAGCAAGCCGGCGCAAAAACACAAGACCCGTTACTCAAGCCAAGGTCAAAACTATGGCCCGATAGCTTGAGGCTAGGTGCATACCTAGTGCTCTCTCAACTACGTTTGCTGTCTGCACCCAGCCTCTTCACGGCTCCCGGCTCGAACAAGCAAGCACCCGTCCCCGCCCTGCCCTGATGCCTCAGTAACTCCATCAGGTAATATCGCATCGATGCTTCTGAGGCTCAGTAGGTTTAGTCCGCAAAGTCTCCGCTCGCCGGCACTGCACTTTGATAACAAGGCAACCAGTGCGGGGTCGGAGTTGGGTCCAACGGTAGGGCTCAAAGCGAGGCTGATTTTCACGATAGCTTCTCCCCCCGTCTCAAAGCGGGGCTAGATGTTGTTTGTATTGCACATTGGACACACCTCAAGATACACCGCAACCCAGACCAACAAGTTTCCGGAAAGCACGGAACGGCCCATCCCGGCCAAGAAAGGCGCGAGAGGCTTTATTGGAGCTTGTCGCGAGCCTACTGTAGCGAGGGAAAAGCACCAGTTGATGATGTGATTCGCCAAAGGGGGCTGGGCGTCGAGGTCAGTTGACGATAATCACGGGTGGTCTACGGCTGCTGGGCCAAGCTAACACTCCCAATGGGGGGCCTGGAGGAAGGTGACGGTGAGACCTGAGTCTCTGAGTTGTACGACTTGTTGTTTGTGTGATTGCACGTTTGTAGCTGGATACGAATTCACAACCTTGTCAAGTGGCCCAACCCAACTCAGGAGTTTCGCACGTGGGCAGACATTTCAGCAGGGCCCGGTATATGGGGCTATGATGTAACTGCCCAGCCTTCATTTCACGATGCACGGGCTAGTTGGAAAAAAACAAAGACGAGGAAAAAACGTGCAACGCCGCACTGCATGTTCCCTGTGTGTATGGGTCTCAATGTGATTCCCGACGGGTTGGTTTGGCATGTTGGACTGGATACAGCAGGGTCGCATTAAAGATGACGTGACGAATCCCTCTTGATTATTCCCAAAAGTTCCCTGCTCTCATCTAAATTGTCTATCAAGCAACGTCGAGTTGATTGTGAGACTAGGATCAGTGGCTGGCTAGTCCCGTGAAGGCTCTGTTTCAAGAGGTGCGAAACACACCAAAGACTCCTAGGACAACGCACAACCAACATAGACAACGCATATGATACCCCATCTTCTGGATACCTTGTGTCCCTTGCATAATAAAACACCATGCCAGTTGCCCCGCGCCTTTTGGCTGCTGGGACTGGACTGGCGACGGAGGCGACGTGTAACCAACCAACCCGGTCACTGTTGTCGACGGTGAGACAGAGATGATGTGGTCGCCTTGCTTCTAGCGGCTGCACGAGTCCGCCCTAGGCGCACTTGGACGGCTCCCCCTTTCGCGGAGATCTCGAGAGCGAGTCTGCCCTGCCCAGCGGGTTCCGGAGGCGGCTCAGGCCGGGGCAGCCCCCCGTCTCCCCTGGGGAAGTCGCCTTCTGACAGGCCTGACGTTGGTGTGGCTCAGCGGCTGCCGCAGCTTGAGGCAGCGCACGCGCTCTGGCTCTGGATAGGATACGACACCGGACGTTGGCGCTTCATTTGGGTGAATCAGACATTGCCGCCATGGTCTGTCCCGTAGTGATTTGCCTTGTCCAAGGGGGCATCGTTCTCGGTCTCGCCATCGCCTTTCGCCAGCTCGCACTTTCTTGGGACACGGGAGGTACCGCCTCCACCTGGGCTGGCGACTTGGCTGTGTATGGCAAACGTCTTACTGGGTAGGTTGTTGTTGATGATTTGATCTGATTGCTTGGGAGTGGAATTTGGATGGTCTTGTCCTGTGCCTGCCTAGCCACAATCCGTCCCCCTCTTTCGCATTTTCCCCATCTCCTGTTAGTCGACGGGGACGGGGGGGAAACCTGGAATGTGGTAGGTATAAACTCCAAAGAGACTCCGCCGTGACCATCTCGAACCTCTTCCTGTCTCCTAGTCTTAGTCTATCCTACAATACCGCGTCTCGCCAGCCGCCGTTTGAAGGATATTATTTGTTGGTTTTGCGCCGCCATCCTCCAATTTCCCACCTCGCTCCGTCGCATCCGCCACCAAGAAAGGCAATTCGCAAGGTTGACCTTGGCTCACCGATCAAAATTGGATAGAAAAAGTCGCCACTCGCGCGCTCCCTCGCTCCAGTACCTACCCTCGGGCCAACCTAAGCCAACAAGCCTCTCCCTTCTCCTTCGACTCGACGTCAAGGAACGAAACGGATCTGACCCTCCCACCGCTGGAGCCCACAGAACAAACACACACACACACTCGGACACGAGACTCGGGGCCTTGACGTGTCGCACCTTGTCAAAACCGGGGGCTGATCCTGCGCTGATCTGCATTCGAAATCCCTTCTTTTTTGGCCTGCCGCGCCCCTGACTTTTTTGAGTCTGGGTCTTCCCTTGTTGTTCCTGTTTTCATTTATCTTGGGACTCGTTGATTCTATACAAGAAGGGAGTCAACGTCAGCGGCCAAACTTTCTGTCCAGTCCCATTATCTCTCCACTCAGTCAGAATTACGCTTTTGCCTTGCACCGGGAACTTAGCGACCGCCTTCGCCTTGCTTCAGCCTTCGAGCTTCGGCCTCTTTCAGTTCAACATCCTGCGCGCACTCGCCATTGTTCGTCATCCTACTGGTTAGCTCACCGCTCTCGCTCGACATTTGTCGGCGCTTAAAGCCCGTCTACGTCTGTCACTTCTGGTTGCTGCCTGTCCCCTCTTTGCTCGACTCGCCTTTGCTGGTCTGGTCTGGTCTATCTTTGCTATCGCTACACCGACTGCCGGCGCGCGCCCACCGCCACAACCCCCATCATCAAGATGGGATCCAAAGGAATGCCTAATCACCACGAGCTTCGCGACTACAACTACGCTGTCGCCGGCCAGTGAGTATTCAGATGCCCTTGCGCTCTTTATGCGCTGCACCTAGCCCCCTGTCTTGTCCCGCTGCTGCTGCTCTGGTCGCGACTCGTCGCGCCTCGCGCATCTGCGTCACAATGCCTCGGTTCCACGCTGCACTACAAACGCTGACCTTGCTCCTCCAGTGCTGGCACGCTCTGTACTCCCAATGGCGAGCTCTTTATCAAGCCCTGTACCCAGTCCGAGATTGATTTCTACCAGTCTGCCACTCGAAGGCACCCCGAATTCGCCGAGATCATGCCCTTGTTCATGGGCTCCCTGATGCTGAGCGATCCCGCTGACTCAACAATTGACGAAGCAGTCGCCGGTGTCATCTCTCAAACTGGAGATGTCAAGACCTCCAAGGAGGAGATTGTCGCCTCTGTCCGTCAGCAGGTCGTCGAGGCAGCGGCGCAACCGCCCAAGGACACTGTTACTTGGGTCCCTAGTAAGGACAACAAGATCAAGACCGACAAGGCGGTTGTGCTAGATAACGCGACGTATGGGTTCAAGAGCCCCAACATTCTCGACGTCAAGCTGGGCGTCCGGCTATGGGCCGATGACGCCCCTCTGCAGAAGAAGCAGCGCTTCGACAAGATCTCGGCCGAGACCACTCATGGCAGCTTAGGATTCCGTATTGCGGGCATGCGAGTCTTTCGCGGATCAGAGGACGCTACTGAGCTGGATGAGGAAGATTACAAGATCTACGACAAGGATTATGGCCGAATGATTGTCAACAAGGACAACGTCGTGGACGAGTTTCGAAAGTTCATCTTCAACAAGGCCGCCGGAATCGACGAGGATCTTGGAAAGGCTGTCTGCGCCGCCTTTGTCCGGGACCTGCAGAGGGTTGAGGAGGTGCTCTCAAGTCATGAGAGCCGTATGTACTCATCTTCGCTCCTGTTCATCTTCGAGGGTGACGGCGAGGCCCTGCGCAGTGCTATTGAGGAGAACAATGCGCTCATCGATGCGGAGGCCGGCATTGGCCAAGCGGCTCGAACTACTAAGAGGGTTGATAGTGGCATCGCTCTGGACGATGATGACGAGCTGGACGAGGACTCGGACCTCGAGGCTTCGTTGCCGCAGATTTACAGCCTGAAGCTCATCGACTTTGCTCACGCCGAATGGACGCCCGGCCGGGGACCTGACGAGAACTCACTGACTGGCGTACGGAGTCTGCTCCGCATCTTTGAGGAGATGGGACAATAACCTTAGACGCTCACGGCTTTGACGACATGATGACAAGGAACGATTCGTTTTACCGACCGAAGGAAAATGGGGAAAACAAAGAGAGCATTTGCTAGACGGAACGAACGACTGGAACCCCGATACCCATGTGTGATGGATCGAATGGAACATATAGAAAACCTCCTCGGCGGAGACGATGGCGCACGGTGTCCACGATGATGACCATTTTATTTTTCAAAGCTCGACAAGCAATGGGATCTTGATTTTGCGTCTCGAGATTACACTCGAGGCGAAGGGACAGGCGTTGAGGGAAAGGTTGGGAGCATCGGGATGTAAACATATTACCTGGCAATAGAGCAGGACAGCAAGCCTGGGGAACTCTAACAAAAGAACGGGACATCAGATCTTGAGCTGTCTGACCCGAATGGAATCCAATTCCTTCCTATCTGTTGATTCATGAAGCATGAAGTGTATCCAAGTGAGACAATGATGTCCATGTGGAGGGACGGGACAGCTCCGACAATGGCTGTCTGTGCGTGTCTCGGTTTCTCTTCCGAAAGCTGGGGGTTGAACTCATGCAGGATCTCGATCTAGGAACATTTCGAGCATTCACGGTGGAGGCCACGAAGTGGTAGAAACACCCTCTGGTGTTTCTTGCTCAAAAGGTTGGTGACAGAAATGACCCCTAGCCCTCAAGCGTGCATCTGCTTGAGTATTTATGTCACGTGGGGCGACCCCAGCTTTTGGTGTTTTCTCCTCCAGACACCATCCCAGCCCCGGCCACACACCCTTACGTTGAGCTTCTGGAAAGCTTCCATCGCAAGGGCAGCCCCACGCACAGACGCGCACACGCGATCGCAGGACGACGACACTCACTTTCTTTGTTCAAAGTCGATGTAGCCGGCCATGTCGATTCCAGGCCTGGGCCAGATCCCCTCGCAGGTGAGTCTTCTCCGTCAAAGATGGATCCTAGACGATTCTATCGCCGCTTTCGAGGCGTTTCGACATCTTCACTAACTTTTCAGCCCACCGCCTCTTCTACTCGCGTCCTCGCCCTCCGTCCCGTCTGCGAATGGCGATTCCAAGTCTCGCACAGCTCGTCGGTCATTGTCAAGATCCTCTCTGGCACGGCTGAGAAGGACGGCGTCGAGCTAGCCCCCCGCAATGCGTACAACTTTTCCGGCGTCAAGTCCAAGATCCTGACCTGGCATGGATGCGAGCTCGAGATTGACGGCCGCTGCGATAGCGAATCCATCACCGAGTACGCGAACCCGACCGAGAATGTCGCCAATTTGCACCTGAACCTGCATGGGCAGCTTAACGATATGCGCCAAGCGGCGGCAAGAGAAGGAAGAGAAGGGCCGAGGGTTCTCATTACAGGAGCAGTCAACACGGGCAAGACGACGCTGGCAAGGACTCTGACGAGCTATGCGACGAGACAGGGCTACCAGCCTCTGGTGGTGAACGCAGACCCCAAGGAAGGGCTGCTTAGTCTTCCAGGGACGCTGAGCGCCAGCGTGCTTGCGACTATCATGGATCCTGAGGCGGTGGACGGTTGGGGTAGTACGCCAACGAGTGGTCCAAGCAGTGTCCCTGTCAAGTTACCTTTGGTATTTTACTACGGGCTAGAGTCTCCAGAGGAGGACCCCGACTTTTACCGTGAGCTTGTCAGTAAACTGGCAGGTAGCGTGAGTGGACGGCTGAGCGAGGACGAGAATGTCAGGAGCTCAGGTGTCATCATCGATGGCACGGGTCTCCCCGAGCAGACCAAGGACGGGTTTGACCTTGTCGCGCATATTGTGGATGAATTCTCCAGTTGGTACTCCCATGAACCTGGCCCTGAACAGAATGCTGACGTGGTTGTAGTCAATGTTATCATCGTGGTTGGCTCCTCGCATATTAGTGGAGAGTTGACGAAGCGCTTCGGGAGCGAGCGGACGAGCTTGGGAGAGCCCATCAGTGTGGTGCCCCTGGACAAGTCTGATGGCGTCGTTGAGCGTGATGAGATGTTTATGCAGCACGCAAGGGAGGCTGCTATCAAGGAGTACTTCTTTGGTGACTCGAGACGGACTTTGAGCCCCCTGATTCAGCAGGTAGACTTTGACAACGTCGTCGTGTACCATACCCCAGAGCGTATGCTTCATCCTTGATCCTACATGCGAGACAACATGTTGCTAACGCCCTACCAGACTCAACCTACAACGGCGAGACATTAGCCCGCGAAGAGCCGTCGACCCCAATGCAACACTGGACGCTGGCCATTATGCACGCGACACCTAAGGAGTCGCCCGATACAGTCCGCGCCGCAGGCGTCATGGGTTTCCTCTACGTGTCCGACGTGGACGAGGAGCGACGCAAGATCAAGCTGCTTTCGCCCGTGAGCGGGCGGTTGGGCGACCAGCCGCTCGTGTGGGGGAAGTGGCCGGAGCCGTACATCAACCTGCTCGGATGAGGCCATCTTTCATGCTTTGTTTGCGTTTGCAGATCTACTCGTGACCCTCTATTCGTCTCTTTGGGTTATATGACGGGAAAACTAGGCTCACGGCGATGCACAAGTGTCTGTGCGATTGTGTATCTAGGCAATTGATAGTTAGAATGTTGGCAAGCTGTGCCGAGACGAAGAAATGGATGCGTGGCATTGCCTATCTGCCGTTGGCTCATCGCTTCCTCGGTGTTATCTAGGCCGGGAATCACCCGATTGCTCTGTTCCTGGTGCATGGCTGCTTGTGTGTAGAGTTGTATGGACGCGCTTGGCGTCGGAGATGAGGCCCTTGATGTCTCAGTAGCATCCATCCATGCAATTGAGGGACTTTCACCCACATTTTGGTGCTGCGACGCCATGACGAACCGCTCAACAGCTCTTAGAAGCATCTACCGTGTGCCTCCTCAAGCCCACGTGCCCTGGCTGCAGAGTCGGCATTCCCTAATCTGGTAACTGTCTGGCTTCGCGGCAGCCATCCGCCTCGAGGTCCCTAATTATCCCGACGACTCGCGTTGCTTTTTTTTTTTTTTGTTGCGTTCTCCACACCATCCTACGGGGAGCGGTCGAGAATCAGCAAGTTCATGGCGCACCCCGCAAAAGCCGGGGGATGGTTCTTGAGGGATGTGAAGTTGTAGCTGAGGTGGGGGAGGAGGGAGCAAGGGAGGATGAGACGTGAGAATGAGGAGAGATCGCTGGATGCGTGGTGTGATGGTGGGCGCGGAGATACGAGAGGATGGGTTCGGTGAGCGAGAGGTTGCAAATTGATGCCCGTTTTCCTGTACGGGTTCTCCGTACCTACTTGGAGTTGCTACGTGGGAGGGATAGTGTCAACGGGTACGGAGTTCCGTGTAAGTTTACGCCTGGCCAGCGCCATTACCCGTCTACTTTCTTTCTTGGCCAGGCCTCCTATCATGTCTACTGTTTCCCTCCTTTACACTCGTCTTGTCCTACAAACACCCGAGTGACTACCGCTGCTGACCGTCTCGGCCGTCGGACGACGTCTGCTCTACCCCGGCCATCGGCCGGGACATGGCAGACGCAGGGCCGGGCCGGAGTCCAGAAGACGGCTCCGACTAGTCCGCCTCACTTGACCCCTTGACCGTAACCTTGCCCGTCTACACAGTGGGAGAAAGATTCGCAGCAACCAGGTTGAAGATCAGAGGATCCTTCCCCACTGGCTAAAATTACATAGCCTGCGTATTTATTTCCCTCTCCGGGGGGAGGGTCTAATTCACACCTCCCCATGTTGCGGCTGGTCCCCGGTGAAATGGCGGTGATATTCCACAACGGCCAAGACTCACCGAAGCATGGTGACGTCCACAGACGCACTGCAAAGACCGGAAGCAGAAGAAGGGCCTTGGAATAGCCGTGGGACCGGGGTTGGGGTTGTTGTTCCAAGGTGGTTTGAAGCAAAGGCCCCTGCTTAAGCTTAATTATTAGCGCCCTCTTGTCTCAAGAGCCGCGACGGCCATGCCTTGGCCAGACCGTCTGAGGAAAGGCTCCGAGGCAAAATCACTGAGGAAAAGCTGGGAGGACTCGAGAGGTAGAGAGCAACGCGCGGCCAGAGGCGATGGAGGCGACGGAAAAGGGTCATCTGCCCGGAAAAAAGAAGAGCGGAATCGTCAGTACATCAAACACTGCCAAGTCTTTGACTTTTCTTGGACTGGCAGGTGATGGGTCGTCGTCTTGGCTGAGGCGAAGCAACAACAACCACGCAACAATGGCAAAGCGAGGCCTTGTACACTGGCGTATTTCGCCAAGCACAAGCCATTGCCAAGGGCAAACAAGCATTTGTCTTGATCAAGAGGGAAGCGGCAACAGCAAGACGATAAGCGATTGGGTGCTGGGGGATTGATGGGGATGCATCAGCTAGGGTCGTCATGTGGATATGGTCCAGCTTGGCATTGGATCTTGTCTCTGAGGGTAGCGCCTCGGTTTCTCTGGATTTCTGGGATACATACGGCCTCCCACACACGGCTGCTTGGATATGGACGCTAGGGAGATAGTGTGGATGGACAGCTCGGTATCAACGGGATCTCGCTGCCGTTTGAGTGTGCCACATGCTGAAATGGTCAAGGAGAGCCCGTTTGGGCGCCTCTGCCCCTTGGAATGACCTCCCAGCTTGCACTGACTTGCCATGGATGCCATGGGTATGGACCTGTATTCCCCCGCATTGTCTCAGTCTTTGCGCTTCAAGTCGCACAAGCCAGGCCCCTCGTCTGTAGACAACCCCGCGATGGGCGGCTAATTTCGTCCGTTCCCTAGGTCGCTTCCATCGCGCGCTGCATTAGCCTCAATTACTCTCGATGACGACAGTGAAACAGGCCGAACGGAGGGGGGGAAAGGGACGACAACACAACAATGACGATCCGACTGCGCGCCTTGGTCTCCCAATCCCGTCCCGTCTCCCTCCCACTCGACGTGGACCTCGTGACCTTGGGGGTGTGCGCCGACGTGATTCGCCCGCGTGCGGCGGTACTTGGAGGTACATGGATCCCCACCAGATCACTCAGCCACCGCAGGCAGGCTGGCAACGGCAAAGTCTCCAGCCAGTCACAAGCTGGCCAGACATGGGTTCCACGTCGTCCCCCAGGGTGTGTCGACCCGCTGTAGCCCACCAAACCTAATCTCGACGATGCTCGTGCTCGATAACTCACCTTGGCCTACAAGCACACGCACTGAGAAGAAGCAGCAGACGCATCCGTAGTGGGGTTGTAGCCATGGGCACAAGCAAATCTGTCACCAATGGCCTCTGACGGGCGCATGTTTCTATCTCCAGCTCTCACAGTAGTTGCACAGTGGGAATTGAATCACCTGCACTCCCCCGCTGGCCGGACGCCGGCACCCATTGCGAATCACTTCGGCCTCCACTTGTAAGCCAGCCCCCGGGAGACCGTTTCCATCGGAGCTCCCACGTTTCCCAGGCTGTGAGTGAGCGTGAGAGTTGGAGGGGAGGCTTTGGCTCTTGCTCTTGCCGTCCGTGATTCTTTGCCCCTCCCGTCCCTCCTTCCTCCCCGGCAGCCCGCGGATAGATAAAGCTGCCTTCCTCTCCCTCAATTCCCCTTCCTTCCCTCACCAGGTCTAGCACCTTTCACGTATCTTTATCCCCTTCATCTTGCATCCCCTCTGGGACTGTTTGCAAAGCCAACCTATTACCATCACTAAACCTCTCCTTGGTTGTCTCGTCGAGCAGCCAGCCCCAAGAGCCCGTCATCGCAGCTCCCCCCATCGCCCTCCGGCACAACAGCCTTCGCTTACACCAACACCCATTCGATGGGAGAAACCGAATCTAAAGCCGCGAATGGTGCAGTTCACGCCACTACCACCACGTCGGACTCGTCGACCGTCGCCGCTGGACAGGACGACCAGCCTCCTATAGCGGAGCCCCCAGACCTAGCCATAGAGAAGCCGAGATCTCCTCACACCCTCTCTGCCCAGCGCGTCGCGCTTGACCTTAAGTCGGACGTCGACGATGGGTTGAGTAGCGAGGAGGCTGCCGCCCGCCTGACTCGGGACGGCCCCAATTCCATCAAAGGCGCAAAGGGCATCTCTCTGTACGAGATCTTCATACAGCAGATCGCCAATGCCCTGACTGTCGTCCTCATCGCCGTGACCGCCCTGTCCTTTGCTATCTCGGACTACGTTGAGGGTGGCGTCGTCGCCGCCGTCATTGTCCTCAACATCGTTGTCGGGTATGTCTTTGCCGCCGCGCCTGCTCAGCCAATCTGCTGCTGCCGGTCGCTGCCGCTGCTGCCACTCCCTGCATCGTTGTCGCATATTATTGCTATCTCCCTTTTTCTGTCCCGTTTACTTGTCCCTCTGCTGCCACACGGTGAAGCCTGTGATTTTGCCATGCGTAAGGCCAGAAGCCCTAAGCACCGAGGCCGAATCCTGAGCCATATCCTGAAGCTGCCATGGCGTCTTCAAGCACTGCTACCCCAAGCTCGCACCCTGCTAACATGCAACGCTTTCTAGATTGATCCAGGACTACCGCGCTGAGCAGACTATTCAGTCCCTCTATGCTCTGTCCACTCCCAAGTGCAAGGTCATCCGAGATGGCCAGAGTGAAACTGTCAAGGCCGAAACGCTCGTCAAGGGCGATATAGTCTCCCTCGTCACTGGTGATGTCGTACCCGCCGACCTGCGCCTTGTCCAAGGCATTAACGTTTCCACCGATGAGGCGCTCCTCACTGGTGAATCTGTTGCCATCAGCAAGAAGCCCGAGGCAATTTTTACCGATCCGGACATGCCCATTGGCGACCGCGTCAACCTGGCCTACTCTGGAAGCTCTGTCACCCGTGGACGTGCCACCGGTATCGTCATCGCCACTGGTATGGAGACCGAGGTTGGCCAGATCGCTGAGCTCCTGCGCAAGACCAAGACCGATAACTCCGAAAGGGGTTTCCTCGGTCGTGCCCTGTACAACGCCTACCAGTTCACCCGCAGAATTCTCGGTCTCGAGGGTACTCCTCTCCAGGTCACTCTCAGCAAGTTTGCCCTGCTCCTGTTTGCCTTTGCCATTCTGCTCGCCATCATCGTCTTTTCCGTCAGCCTATGGAAGATTAGCGATGAGGTCCTGCTCTACGGAATCTGCGTTGGTGTGGCGGTCATCCCCGAGTCTCTGCTCGCCGTCTTGACCGTCACAATGGCTGTTGCCACCAAGGCCATGGTCCGCGGTAACGTCATTGTTCGTCAAATGCCCTCTCTCGAAGCCGTCGGTGGTGTCACCAACATCTGCTCCGACAAGACTGGTACCCTGACCCAAGGACGCATGATTACCCGCAAGGTTTGGCTTCGCGGTAACCTCTCGGGAACCGTTGAAGGCACTGCGAACCCATATGATCCCGGTAGCGGCACTGTCCGCTGGGACGCCGACCTGGCCGGAAGCTGTCTGAACACCTTCCTCAAAACTCTTACTCTCTGCAACAACGCCACTGTCACGGACGGCAAGAAGGAACCGGAGACCGACTCTAGTAGCGTCATCACCGCTTCCGAGGATGCTGAATGGAAGGCTGTTGGTGAGCCCACCGAAATCGCCCTCAAGGTTTTTGCCATGAGATTCGGTCAGAACAGGGCTCCCAACGATATGCTGGTTGCTGAGCATCCCTTTGACTCGTCTTGCAAACTCATGAGTGTCGTGTACGGCAACGAGGTCGAAAAGACCCGTCAGGTCTACACCAAGGGTGCCGTTGAGGTTCTCCTGACCAAGCTCAATGAGACGGAAGAGTTTAAGAAAGAAATCCTCGCCAAGGCCGAGGAGCTTGCTAGTCAAGGTTTGCGAGTGCTGTGCATCGCCACCAAGGCTATGAATGGCAATGTCCAAGACTGCCACGAGCGAGCCAAGGTCGAGAACCAACTCGAGTTTCTTGGTCTCGCCGGTCTCTATGACCCCCCTCGCCCTGAAACTGCCGGTGCTGTGGCCCAGTGCCGCGCTGCCGGTGTGACTGTTCACATGGTCACTGGTGACCACATCAAGACCGCCACGGCCATCGCGTACGAGGTTGGCATTCTGAACAAAGACGTTCCCCTCAAGACCAACACCGTCATGGCGGCGGCCGACTTTGGTGCTCTTAGCGACGCCCAGATCGACGCTCTGGATGAGCTGCCCGTGGTTCTTGCTCGCTGTAGCCCCCTGACCAAGGTCCGAATGATTGAGGCGCTCCATCGCCGCAAGGCCTTCTGTATCATGACTGGTGACGGTGTCAATGATTCGCCAGCCCTCAAGCAGGCTGACGTTGGTATTGCCATGGGAGACCGTGGCAGCGACGTAGCCAAGGAAGCTGCCGACATGGTTCTTACCGATGACAACTTCGCCTCCATCGTCACCGGTATCCAAGAGGGCCGACGACTTGCTGACAACATCCAGAAGGTGTGTTTTCCAATTCCGTGCTCTCAGACTCTGCTAACAGTTGTAGTTCCTTCTGCATCTTCTCACATCCAACCTGGCGCAAGTCATTCTTCTTTTGATCGGACTTGCTTTCAAGGATGTCAAGAATGTCGCCGTTTTCCCTCTGTCCCCTCTTGAGATTCTCTGGGCCAACCTTGTCACCTCTTCGCCCCTAGCTCTGGGTCTTGGCCTGGAGGAAGCCTCACCTGATATTCTCCGTCGACCTCCCCGCAGTCTGCGCTCTGGCGTCTTTACTCGTGACTTGGTTCGCGACCAGCTTGTGTACGGCTTCTGCTCTGGGTCCCTCTGCCTGTGCGCCTTTATGCTCGTCAACTACGCATCGTCCGGCAAGGGTTATCACTCTATGCCGGCCGACTGCAACGAAGCTGGAACGGAGGGCTGTGATCTCGTGTACCGTGCTCGCGCAACTACCTTTTCCACGCTGAGCTTCCTGCTCCTGGTGACGGCGTGGGAGGTGAAGCACTTCCACCGCAGTCTCTTTGCGATGGACGAGCGATGGTCTGGGCCGTTTTCGGTGTTCAAGACCATCTACCACAACCGATTCCTCTTCTGGTCTGTTGTTTTTGGCTTCGTCATGATCTTCCCCGTGGTGTACATTCCCTACCTCAACACTGAAGTGTTCAAGCACAAGGGTCTCACCTGGGAGTGGGGAGTCGTGGCGGGCTGTGTTGTCGCGTACATTGGTCTCTTGGAAGTCTGGAAGGCGTTCAAACGACGAATGCGCCTGGGGATCGATGCGCATCCCCTCGCTCAGGGTCAGCCTGAGGTCTAAGCCTCGTGGCTCGCCCATGTACAAAGCGGGACGAAACAAAAGGGGGTAGGTAGTCGTGAAGAGTTGATGGACAGGTTTTAAGGATATGTGTCATGGGTCTCAGAATGTTCACTATTATGCTTATCGCTAATATCCTCTTGTCAATACATTTTCCTGTCAACAAAAAACAACTTGTATGCATCGCTGTGATTATAAAATGTCTACTTGATTCCTCGTCAAACTTTTCGTAGGAGGTCTGGACAAAGCCGAGGGGTCTCCGTGATGATGCCGGCATCAGAAGGGCCGTCCATGATTGTGAGCGTGGGCCCATATGGTGTTTGGATTGAAAGGGTCGTGTCGTGGCGTCGAGGCTTACTCGCCCTTGGCCTTCTTGATGGGGTTGCCATCCTTGTCGACGAGGCCCTTTTCGCGCATGACCTTGAGGGCGTCGTGGATGGGGTCGAGCTCGGGCATGGGAGGACGGTGCGAGTCCCAGTAGTTGTCGGCCCAGGTAAAGTACTGGCCGTAGTTGCAGGTGAAGAACATGTGGTGGAGGGTGTGGTGGGCGGGAGAGTTGATGAACTTTTCGAGCCAGTGGCCGGTGATCATGTCGCCGTCGTGGATGAGGATGGTCCAGACCTGGACGAGGGCGAAGAGGAGCATGTAGAGGTGCTTCTGCATGGGGCAGATGTAGACAAAGACACTGAAGGAGTTAGCGGATGAAGCTGTCGAAGAGGCGAGAGATTGCTCACTGGTAGGGAAGAGACTGGAGGTATCCGTCAACGGGGTGGAAAGCGATGGCAGCCCAGGGCGTGGGAACTGATGTTGTTAGCTTGGTTGTCATGATGGTGTAGGGAGCTTGACTTACTAATCCACTTGTGGTGAGGCTTATGGACATACTTGTAGATGCTGGGGTGATGCTCCAGGCGGTGAATCCAGTAGATGCCCAGATCATTAAAGATCATGTAGAAGATAGTAGACACGCCGAGCCACCACCAGCCGTACTCGTCGATCCTGGTGTACAGCAGACTCTTACCGCGGACCTCGCCGAGGAAGAAGGGCAGGGTGAGGAGGTCGATGATTGGGATGGCGAAGAAGCTGGACTGGATCTCCTGGCGGATCTGGTTCTTGAGGAAGCGCGGATGGTACTCGAGACGACGGTCAAAGATAAAGTAGTATGACAGGGCGGCCGAGATGACGTAGATTATGGACGCGCCGAAGCCGGCGATGAGGAGGATGGAGGCGCACTGGCGGTAGATGTTGTCGCGTGCGAGCGATGAGCCAAAGTTGAGGGAGTAGGCATCGTCGTAGGGGGTCTTTGAGGTCGAGTCGGTGAAGCTGGTCGTGTTGCTCGAGTATCCGGAAGACGCCGGGGAAGAAGATGAGGATTGTTGGGGGAAGAAGTAAGCGTATCCGTAGTCGAAGACAATGGGGTCGAGGATCTCGAGGAGGAAATCCATGATGGGCGACGCACACAGAGAACAACCAAAGCAACACAATCCGCACTCAATTGATCTGTCCCAGATGAATTAAAGAGTGAATTGTTCAAGTTAAAAAAGGGTCGCCAGTTTTTTTTTCTTATTGAGCAAGAGCCTTCTGTTTTCGTTCGGAGCCGGGGTTTGGCGGTGTCCGTTCAATTAATTTCCCTGCACCGGCCCACCAGGGGTCGTGCTCTGAGAGGGGGGCAAGCATCTCTGTGCCTGGATTTTATCTTGATCTTATCTAATGATTGGAGCGGGGCCCTGTCAACACGAATACGAATTAGATGCCGAGCCAGATCTAGCCAATCATTTCGAGTCAACAGCGCCGGAAGCTGGGCTGCCGGATCATGCAATCCTCTTCTTCGTAAAGGTCGCTGCACGCCGCTACAAAGTCAGGCCCGAGTTTCTCGTCGAGCTGTGCGGCTTCTCCCGCCCATCGCGCATTGTCCACCGGCCACGTCTTTCCCAGAGAGCGGAACCCGTGTCTGAGATACAGCCCGTGACCCTCGGCCGACGACGTGACGAGGGTCGGAGCTGCGTCGGCGTCGGCCTTGGCGAGCGCGGAGCTCAGGAGCCGGCCTCCGACCCCGCTTCGCTGGTGGGACGGGTGAACCATGAGTTGGAGTACCTCTAGACGACAAGTCAGTGAATGGCTTTCAACGACCTTTGTAGATGGAAACGTGCCGTAGTGCTTCTGTCCTTTGATAGCTTCTTCCTTGAACGCGTCCATCTCTGTATTTCTCTCATTGAACCGCTCCCACAGTTCCCTGAGGTGCTCCTTCGGCTCCGAGATGGACAGCGGAGGTCCATCCCTTGTATCCTCCTCGCTCTTGTTCGAGTTCGAGTTCGTGATCTGGTAGATTATGAACCCCACGATCTCTCCCCCCTCCTTCTCTGCCACCACCACGGTCCTCCCTGGGTCTTGAAGTGCGCCGCGGTCCGCGATGCGGATCATGTCGCGTGGATGTTTTTGGAAAAAGGCGGCGTAGAAGACGTGGTATCTGTTGAGGGCTTCGTAGTGTATGTTGGAGATGGCGTCGCTGTCGGCGAGGGTTGCTGGACGGAGGGTGATTGAAGACATTGTTGCCGTGATGGTAAGTCAATGCTGCGAGGGGATGTTCTACTCTGCGAGAGGATATCCTACTTTGAAGTTATTTTATTTAATTTTTCCTGTTGCGCTGGATTAAGGCCTTGGGATGGATGTCGCGTGGTTCCTCATGAGGAAGCTGGTATTGGACCCGCATTGCTCCCGGGTGAGTCAATCGGTGAGGTGAACAGTCAGCCTTCCCAAGAGGATGAATGTCAACCGCAAGGCGTAGAAGCTATACAAGGGAGATAGTTGCTCGCAGCCTTTGTCTCTCCTCGGGCCAAGGTATTGTATGGGCACTGTGAGGGCGTGAGGCATGTGTGATAGAGTTGACCAAGTGGAGCAACCTGTCACATTATCAGACTTCA